>CAWUFW010023649.1:62500-72074 GCA_963921515.1 Calotriton arnoldi | reverse complement strand
TTTTAATGTGAAGTAAGACACCCATCGTAAAACGCAATTGGGGTGGGGTTTAACACAGGGCCTGGCCCGCATTGTGCTGCCCCCACCCAAGCTTGCTGCTCCTGCCCCCATCTCCTTGCCATATATTGTTCATGACCCTGCTCCCTCATTACAGCTGTGTTCTGCCATTGTTTTGCCACTGCCCTTCCTGCCTGCCCTAAACAGTTCGCTTGCTGCCCCATCCACCTCCTCGCTACTCTCTTTTGTCCGAGTCCATGCACCAGCCCCTCCCTCCTCCCATGCATGGTCCAATGTGCTGCCACTTCTTTACATTTAGCTCGATTTCCCTGACCACTCCTCCTGCCTTCTGTTCCCCAATTAAATGCAGTATCATTGTCCTCCTGCGTAGCCTCTGTGCTTATCTTGCTGTCCCTACTCTCCTTTCCCCTGCCCTCCAATGTCTGTGTGCATACCCCCACTCCCTCCTTTCTGCCCACCATATTCCATTGACCTGCCACCCTCCTATCTACTCTGAGTGTTTTGTTGAGCTGCCACTGCCCCTCCCACCTGCCTAGCATGGTCAGATAGCTGCAGCCTGTCCCTGTCCCTGCCACCTCCACCCTGCCTGTCCAGGTTTCATGCCCCTATCCCCTCCCACCTGTCCTCCATGGTCCATTTTGCTGCCACTCCCTTCTGCCCTCCATGCTCTGTTGTGCTGCACTTGCTCCTATTGTCTGCCCTGCACAGTCTGTTGTGAAGTCACTTTCCCTGCCCTCTTTTGTCTGTTTCCAGCCCCTACCCCTCCCTGCTGTTCTCCATGGTCTTTTGTGCATGCCCCTGACTCCACCCTCTTGCCCACCATGGCGATTGTGCTGACACTTACCCTCCTGCTTGCCATGCATGGTCTTCTGTGCTGCCACAGGCCCTCCCACCTCCCCTGTGTTGTCAGCTTGCTACCTCTGGCCCCCTCCCACCTTCCCTCCATTGTCTCTGTGCATGCCATTAAAGTCTCACTGTTGCCCTCAATGGCGTGTTGTACTTCCAGTGCCCATCCCATCTGCCCTCCATGGTCAGCTTGCTGCTCCTGCCGTGCATCCTTGCCCGCCTCCATTTTCCCTGTGCAGTTCCCTATCGCCTCCCTCCTGCCTTGTTTGGCCCACTGTCATTCCCCTGCCCCCTCCCTCCTACCCTTCATGGTCAATTATGCTGCAACTGTCCCTCCTCTCTTTCCCCTATGGTCAGCTTGCTGCCCTTGCCTCCTCCCTCTCTGCTCCCTGTTGCCCATGTGCATGGCCCTGTTCCCTCCCTATTCCTTTCAATGGTCCGTTTGCTGCACTGCCGTCCCGCTTGCCCTGTGTAATGTATTGTGCTAGTGCAACCCCTAACGCCTGCCCTGTAAGGTCAGTTTGGTGCCGCTGGCCATCTCCCTCCTGCCCTCTCTTATTTGAGTCCATGTCCCTACCCCATGCCTCCTGCCCTCCATTATTCAATGTACTAAACTTGCCAACATTTTGAACTTGGTAAGAGGGAGATTTTGAAAGAAACCTAGGGAATTCATTTTCCCTATTGACTTACATTGAAAAAGAGGAGATTTTAGGCAGGAGACAAATAAAATAAAAGGCCTTTTGGGCTTAAAAATATCGGGAGTCTCCTGCCTGAATCAGGTCTGTTGGAATGTATAGTTGTACTGCCACTGCCCTTCCTCCTGCCCTCAATGGTCTTTTATATTGCCACAGTCTCTTTTGCCTGTACTGCATTGTTGGTTTGTTTCCCATGTCCCCCTTTTTTCTGCCCTCCATGGTCCGTTGTGTTGCCACTGCACCTCCCGCCTGCACAGCGTGGTCAACTTGTTGCCTCTTCACCCTTCGCCATGAGAGAGTCTTATTCCCATAGAAATCATGGTTATTGCTCTAAACAACTAAAACAAGGACGTATTTTCTGAGTTCTCAAATATCAACAAAGCACTTTTAAATAATTTGCTATCTTTATGTTTTTTTTATCCAGTTGATCACTTGATTATATGTTAAACTTAAGGGGGAGGATGTGGCGTTACAGCCTGAGCTGCAGACTTTGCAGCTGGGGAACCAGGTTCGAGTTTCGGCATCAGTTCAACATTCTGTGATTCTGGGCAAATTACTTAATCTCCCCATGCCTAAAGCCAAAATTAATGTGTCTTTGTGTAATGTATTGATGCTTATGTAAAGCACTCCTATACCTTCGGGTCAAGTCTGCGCTATATAAAACTGCAAACAAACAAAGTAATTAAGGGGCACATGCATCAAGCATACATTTTGCGATTCTAAAATAGCGATTTTTACCGAATCGCTATTTTGGAATCGCAAAATGCAATGCATGTAGGAATCGCAAAAAAATTTGCGATTCGTTAACATTAGCTAATAGCGATTTGGAAATTGTGCATCGCTATTAGCTAATGTGACTCCATTCTTTCCTAAGGGCCTAAAGGCACATAGGAATGAATTGATTTGCATTAGCAAATTGCGATTACCAAATTGGTAATCGCAAATTGCGAAAGCAAATCCAAGGGTGCCCGGGAGCCTAAGGCCCCCCTGAATCACTCCCCAAAAAATGGTAGCTGTGCACATGTAAAGCACACACATGCTCTTAGGGCATGTGTGCGCTACATGGCACTTTGAAAAATGCATTTTTGTGCATTTTTGAAAGCATGCACAAATTACCATCAACTTGAAGTTGATGGTAATTAGCGTTTCCTAAATGCACAGTTCGCATTTAGGAAAGGCTACATGCATCGCCTTTAGGAAATCACAAATTGCGATTCCCTAAATGCATTTGCAATTTAGGTAATCGCAAAAAATTGTGATTACCTAAATTGAGAATGACAAAAGGTAATGCATTGGAAAAGGCCGAATCGGCCGTTTGGCTATGGAAAATGTTTGGAACGAAATGCTGGTTTGAAAGTAAAGTTCTGATGAAACATCCTTTGCTGAGTGCATCTTCAATTTTGGACAACAACTTGGAAACATAAATCATGGCAGTCCTGCTGTGGAAGACTGCACCACCAAGAAAAAGGTATTTGGGGCTGAGGGACTTTGAATTACTCTGAGCCTGGAAGCAGCACAAGGGATTTTTAAATGCAAACCGGACTTACATTCTGAGTCCCACTGGAGGGCAAGGAATATGTTTTAAATAATGTTGCAATATGAACACAGATCCCACTGGAGGGAAATAATGGTGCACAAACACATACCACAACTCCCAGCATGCACGAGCATTGGAACTCACCGGGGAGGCCCACCTGAGGTCAATTACCTACTAGCATGCAGAGGGGAGAAGAGGGTGTGTTACTGCTTCTGTGGACTGTTAGCAAGCCTCTGATGAAAGAGCAGGAGCTCTGAAAAGCGTCAGGCTATGGAAAATGTTAGGAATGAAATGCCGGATTGAAAGTAAAGTTTCTGATGAAACATCCTCTGCTGATGGCGTCTTCAATTTTGGACAACAACCTGGAAACATATATATATTCCTACTTGTCGTCATATATATATATATATATATATATATATATATATATATATATATATATATATATATTATCTACTGGCGGTCGCCAGTAGATAGTTATAGTTACAACCTATTATCCATAGGAAATCCGCGACATTCTATTTGAAATAACTCTCTTGCCGGTTGACGTATCTTCGCAAAATTTTCAAACTTTGTGGCCCGCTCCGGTCCGCTCCTACCCTGAAAGTCTCGGGGGATTCGTCAAGCGGGGGCCGAGAAAAAGGGGGTCCCAAAACGCGTTTTCCCCATGCAATTTTCCATAGGAAACTTTAGACACGGCTACAGCCCGAACTGCTGAACGGAATTACACCAAATTTGGCAAAGAGGTAGTTCTTGGTTCAGAAAGAACCCTTTTTGTTAAATGGTGTAAATCCGTTCAGTAGTTGCTGAGAAAATCAAAAGAAAAAAAGATAGGTATATCTAGGGCCGCGGATCCTCCCGAGCACGAGCTTTATGTTAATTGGCTGTCAACACTCCAAATCAGGAAGTGTTGGCAGCCATTTTGTCCCTCGGTAGAACCGAGGGACAGAAACAAGTGCGCAAAGCACACAAAGGGGGCAGGGTAGAAACACCCTGACCCCCTAGGTCTGCTCAGGGGGTCCCACAAGGACCCCTGGGCAAAAAATAAATTCTTTTTTTTTAAAAATCGGCAGGATGCGCTCAGGGAGCGCGAACCCTGCCGAAAAAACAAAATCGAAGCGCGGTCTCCCGCGCTTCGATGTTAGTGGCCCCAGGGTGGGCCAAGTCCCGGGGGCATGCTGGGGGGGTTAATTTTATGTGTGGGGGCCTCTAAGGGCCCCCAAGCCCCGGGGACCACCACCCCCCGGGGCTTTATGGATAATGGTGCGGGAGGGCTCTGAGCCCTCCCGCAGCCCCGGGGACCACCACCTCCCCGGGGCTTCTTTTTTTATATTTGAAAAACCTGTGTGGGGGGGCTCCAGCCCCCCCACACGCCCTGGGGACCACCACCTCCCCGGGGCACTAAGAAAAATGAAAATGGGGGTCCGTTTTGGACCCCCAAGCCCCGGGGACCACCACCTCCCCGGGGCTTTCTCGATGTAGGGAGGGGGGCCGCGCGGCCCCCCTCCTGGAGCCTGTGGTGGCCCTGGGGACCGCCACCCCCCAGGGCCGGCTCCTGCAGTGTCCCGGGGTGCCTACCCCGGGACACTGCTGTTTGCAATGACAGGACGGGAGCCTCGCGGCTCCCGTCCTGTCATTGCAAACTTGCTTTGGATATTGGAAGAGAGAGCAGGAAACCTGCTCTCTCTTCCAATATCCAAAGCCGATTGCTTTTCCACATGGGGAGCAGCATGTTAGCAGCTCCCCATGTGTAAAGCAATGCCGGCTCCCGTAGGACACGGGGAGCCGGCGGGACTGTGGGGGCTTGAGGACCCCCCACAGTCCCCAACGAGAGGCCAGGCCCCGGGGGATGGGGTCCCCGGGGCCATAAGAGGCCACGGAGGGGGCCACGCAGCCCCCCTCCCCAAAGTAACAACAATGAGGAAAAAAAAAAAAAGTGCAAGGCCGGCCCCGGGGATGGGGTCCCCGGGGCCTTAAATGGCCTGAGGAGGGGGCCACGCAGCCCCCCTCCAAATAAAAACAAAAAGAGGCCATGCCCCGGGGGATGGGGTCCCCGGGGCCAATACAGGCCCAGGGAAGGCGGGCCACGCGGCACCCTTCCCGTTTTTTTTTTTAAATTTTAATTTAAAAAAAAGGGGTAAGGCCCTGGGGGATGGGGTCCCCAGGGCCTAAAAATAGGAAAAAGGAAGGGGAGCCACATGGCCCCCCTTCAGGGAAAAAAAAAAAAAAAAAAACGATCGGGCCCGCAGGCCCCGCCCCCTTCCTTCACCACTCTGCAAACGCGCCCCCTGGCGCGTTTGCAGAGGAGAACGAATTCCCCTTGAATACTGGGGGTCCCTGGGGCCAACTAGCCCACCAGGAACCTCCAGTATGCGCCAGGGGCTGCCTTGCAGAGAGGTGTACAGAGGCCACGCCCCTTTTACACCTCTCTGCAACGCAGCTCTGTGGCGCTTTTGGAGGAACATGGTGGGCTAGTTGGACTCCAGGGACCCTCAGGATTCAAGGGGAGTTAATCCCCCGACTTAAAACGCGCCACAGGGCGCGTTTGCACAGTGGTGAAGGGAGGGGCGGGGCTTCAGGTGACATGTGTGCAAACAGGCCCCGTGGCGCGTTTTAAGATGGGGAATTAAATCCTCTTCAATCCTGAGGGTCCCTGGGGCAACTAGCCCAACAGGTACGTCCAGAAAGCGCCACAGAGCTGCGTTGCAGAGAGGTGTAAAAGGGGTGTGGCCTCTGTACATGTCTCTGCAACGCAGCCCCCTGGCGCATACTGGAGGTTCCTGGTGGGCTAGTTGGCCCGTAGGGACCCTCATGATTCAAGGGGACTTAATCCCCCAACTTAAAACGCGCCACGGGCGCGTTTGCACAGATGTCACCTCAGGCCCCGCCCCTCCCTTCACCATTGTGCAAATATTCCTCTAAAATCAGCCGAAATACGAATTCCGATTTACTCACCTGTTATCAGGAGAGACCTCAGTGCTGCATCTTTCAGCCCAGTACTGATCCTCAAAAGTAATTTTAACCGTACTTACCGGTAACTTGAATTTCCTTCATAGGCTAACATTGACTGGTTTCACTTGGAAATTCTTCTAAGTGTGGAGTTTTGGAACTTTAAAATATTCCTCTAAAATCAGCCAAAATACGAATTCCGATTTACTCACCTGTTATCAGGAGAGACCTCAGTGCTGCATCTTTCAGCCCAGTACTGATCCTCAAAAGTAATTTTAACCGTACTTACCAGTAACTTGAATTTCCTTCCATAGGATATCATTGCCTGCTTTTGCTTGAAAAGTCTTCCAAGTGTTGAATTTTGAAACTATACAAATATTCCTCTAAAATCAGCCGAAATCCGAATTCCGATTTACTCACCTGTTATCAGGAGAGACCTCAGTGCTGCATCTTTCAGCCCAGTACTGATCCTCAAAAGTAATTTTAACCGTACTTACCAGTAACTTGAATTTCCTTCCATAGGATATCATTGCCTGCTTTTTGCTGAAAAAGTTTTGCTGAAAAAGTTTCTAAGTGTTGATTTCCCGCTGCTCCTGGGACTTTCCCGCTGTCCGCTGCTCCTGGGACTTTCCCGCTGCTCCTGGGACTTTCCCGCTGCCCGCTGCTCCTGGGACTTCCCGCCACTGCCTCCCTGCGGCCCCGCCCCCCCGTGATTCCATTCGCCGCCCCGCTCACGCCACCCAGCTGCTCCTCCCTCCAGGCTCCTTACTTATGACGCCCCCTGAGCGACCGCGCAGCGGCCGCGCGCAGTGGGAGCACCGACGGAGCGCCGAAGGTGCGCCAAAGGTAAGCCCGTCTGCGCCCGTCCGCGCCTGGCCCGCGCCCAGCGCCAGGACCCCTGGATCCCACCGATGCAACACTACTCGACGGACCTACGACGCCGCCACCCTCACCGCACTCAATGCCGGCCGGAACCCTGCCTGCTACCGAGCCTCACCGAGACGCACCCACGGACCCTTCACCTGCCAAGCCTGCCGATTCACCTGCCCCCGGACGTGCACCACCTCCGCCAAGTCGAGCACCAGCAGCAACCACCTGAAATGCATCCTGTTGAACACCCGCTCCGTCCACAGGCACGCCGTGGAACTCTGGGACCTGCTCGACGCAACAGCACCGGACGTCGCCTTCCTCACCGAAACCTGGATGAACGCCTCCTCAGCGCCCGACATCGACATAGCCATCCCGGACGGATACAAGATCACCCGGAAAGACCGCGTCAACCAGACGGGAGGAGGCATCGCCATCGTACACAAGAACACCATCCGCATCTCGACTAACTCCGACGAGACCTTCACCGCCGCCGAACACCTACACTTCCAGATACACACTGACCCCAAGACCACCCTCCGAGGCACCCTCATCTACAGACCCCCGGGACCACGCACACTATTCAGCGAAGACATCGCAGACTTCATCAGCCCGCACGCCATGCCCTCCGCCGACTACATCCTCCTAGGGGACCTCAACTTCCACCTGGAGAACAACAACGACAGAAACACCACCGCCCTGCTGGACAACCTCGCCAACCTCGGACTCAAGCAACTGGTGAACACGCCCACCCACTACGCCGGCCACACGCTTGACCCCGTCTTCTCTTCCAGCAAGCACATCTCCTTCAGCCACGCCACCGGACTCCACTGGACCGACCACAGCTGCGTCCACTTCAGCTTCAGAAAGACTGCGACCCACCACCACCCGCAACAGGCTCCCCGCCGGAGCTGGAGCAAGATCACCGCCGAGCAGCTCACCGCCTCCCTCAGCCAGAACACACCCACCAACACAACGGACCCAAACGAAGCAGCCAGCAACCTCGCCAAGTGGCTGACCGCCTGCGCCGACGACCTCGCACCACTAAAAACCCTCCCAGCAGACCCGGAAGCAAGAAAACCCCTTGGTTCACCAACGAACTCAAGGAATCCAAGAAGAACTGCCGCACTCTCGAGAAAGCCTGGCGACTCGACCAGACCACAGACAACAGGACCGCCCTCAAGCACGCCACCCGCAAACACCACCAGCTGATCCGTGCCACCAAGAAGTCGGCACTCAAAGAACGACTGGACAACAACGCCCACGACAGCAAGGAACTTTTCAGCATCGTCAAAGAGTTCTCCAACCCCAGCGCCGGAAACAACGACATCACCCCCTCGCAAGACCTCTGCAACTCACTCGCCGCGTTCTTCCACCGCAAGATCACCGACATACATAACAGCTTCGACGCACAGACCACGCACCCTACCGCCGAACCAACACCCGCCACCACCACCCTCTGCAACTGGACCCCGATCAGCACCGAAGACACCACCCGCACGATGAACTCCATCCACTCCGGATCACCAACCGACCCCTGCCCACACCACGTCTTCAACAAAGCCGACGCCACCATCGCACCCCATCTCCGGGACATCATCAACTCCTCCTTCCACACCGCCACCTTCCCGGAGAGCTGGAAGCACGCCGAGCTTACCGCCCTCCTGAAGAAACCAACGGCGGACCCCACCGACCTCAAGAACTACCGTCCCATCTCGCTCCTTCCGTTTCCGGCCAAAGTCATCGAGAAGACCGTCAACAGACAGCTTGCCGCCTTCCTCGAGACGAATGGATCCCTCGACCCCTCGCAGTCCGGGTTTCGGGCCAACCACAGCACCGAGACCGCCCTTATCGCAGCCACCGACGACATCAGAACCCTAACCGACAACGGGGAAACAGCAGCCCTCATCCTCTTGGACCTCTCCGCGGCGTTCGACACCGTCTGCCACCGCACCCTAGTGAAGCGCCTCAGCAACATCGGAATCCGAGAGAAAGCACTGGAATGGATCATCTCGTTCCTCGCCGGAAGAACCCAGAGAGTCCGCCTCCCCCGTTCAGATCCGAGGCCACCGAAGTCATCTGCGGCGTTCCACAAGGATCTTCACTCAGTCCAACCCTCTTCAACGTCTACATGAGCCCCCTCGCAGCCATCGCACGCCAACACAACCTCAACATCATCTCCTACGCCGACGACACCCAGCTGATCCTCTCCCTCACCAACGACCCCACCACCGCCAGAGCCAACCTACACGACGGGATGAGAGACGTCGCCGACTGGATGAGGAACAGCCACCTTAAACTGAACTCAGACAAGACGGAAGTCCTCATCCTGGGCTCATCACCCTCCGCCTGGGACGACTCTTGGTGGCCCCCGGCCCTGGGCACCGCGCCCAAGCCAACGGACCACGCACGCAACCTGGGCTTCATCCTGGACTCCTCCCTGTCGATGACCAGACAAGTCAACGCCGTCTCATCTTCGTGCTTCAACACCCTGCGCATGCTCCGCAAGATCTTCAGATGGATCCCCACTGAAACCAGGAAGACCGTCACCCAGGCACTCGTCACCAGCCGACTGGACTATGGGAACACCCTCTACGCCGGAACCACAGCCAAACTTCAAAAAGACTCCAGCGCATCCAGAACGCCTCCGCACGACTCATCC
>CAWUFW010023649.1:0-60000 GCA_963921515.1 Calotriton arnoldi | reverse complement strand
TGTGGAGTTTTGGAACTTTAAAATATTCCTCTAAAATCAGCCGAAATACGAATTCCGATTTACTCACCTGTTATCAGGAGAGAACCCAGTGCTGCATCTTTTAGCCCAGTACTGATCCTCAAAAGTAATTTTAACCGTACTTACCAGTAACTTGAAATTCCTTCCATAGGATATCATTGCCTGCTTTTTGCTGAAAAAGTTTCTAAGTGTTGATTTTTGAAACATACAAATATTCCTCTAAAATCAGCCGAAATCCGAATTCTGATTTACTCACCTGTTATCAGGAGAGACCTCAGTGCTGCATCTTTCAGCCCAGTACTGGTCCTGAAAAGTAATTTTAACCGTACTTACCGGTAACTTGAATTTTCTTCATAGGCTAACATTGACTGGTTTCACTTGGAAATTCTTCTAAGTGTGGAGTTTTGGAACTTTAAAATATTCCTCTAAAATCAGCCGAAATACGAATTCCGATTTACTCACCTGTTATCAGGAGAGACCTCAGTGCTGCATCTTTCAGCCCAGTACTGATCCTCAAAAGTAATTTTAACCGTACTTACCGGTAACTTGAATTTCCTTCATAGGCTAACATTGACTGGTTTCACTTGGAAATTCTTCTAAGTGTGGAGTTTTGGAACTTTAAAATATTCCTCTAAAATCAGCCGAAATACGAATTCCGATTTACTCACCTGTTATCAGGAGAGACCTCAGTGCTGCATCTTTCAGCCCAGTACTGATCCTCAAAAGTAATTTTAACCGTACTTACCGGTAACTTGAATTTCCTTCATAGGCTAACATTGACTGGTTTCACTTGGAAATTCTTCTAAGTGTGGAGTTTTGGAACTTTAAAATATTCCTCTAAAATCAGCCGAAATACGAATTCCGATTTACTCACCTGTTATCAGGAGAGAACCCAGTGCTGCATCTTTTAGCCCAGTACTGATCCTCAAAAGTAATTTTAACCGTACTTACCAGTAACTTGAAATTCCTTCCATAGGATATCATTGCCTGCTTTTTGCTGAAAAAGTTTCTAAGTGTTGATTTTTGAAACATACAAATATTCCTCTAAAATCAGCCGAAATCCGAATTCTGATTTACTCACCTGTTATCAGGAGAGACCTCAGTGCTGCATCTTTCAGCCCAGTACTGGTCCTGAAAAGTAATTTTAACCGTACTTACCAGTAACTTGAATTTCCTTCCATAGGCTAACATTGACTGGTTTCACTTGGAAATTCTTCTAAGTGTGGAGTTTTGGAACTTTAAAATAGTCCTCTAAAATCAGCCGAAATACGAATTCCGATTTACTCACCTGTTATCAGGAGAGACCTCAGTGCTGCATCTTTCAGCCCAGTACTGATCCTCAAAAGTAATTTTAACCGTACTTACCAGTAACTTGAATTTCCTTCCATAGGAATCCATTGTCTGGTTTTCAGCAGAAAAGTTTCAAAGTGTCGATTTTCACAAACTACAAATATTCCTAAAAAATCGCCTGTATGACTTAAACGCATTCTTTCAACTGTTTACAGGAGATGCACCAGTGCTGGATCCAGGATCCAACACTGAGTAAGAAAAAGTAACGATAACAGTTTTTAACTTCTAAGTGAATTTCCTTCCATAGGATAACATTGATGATTCTATGAGAAAAAGTTTCTAAGTGTGAACTTTTAAAGTACAATAATATTCCTTAAAAATCACGACTGTAACCAAAACGCTTTTACTCAACTGTTTACAGGAGATGTCCCAGGACTGAATCTAGGATCCAGTAATGTGGTTAGAAAAGTAATCCATAAAGTAACTAATTGCATTTAACTAGAAATTCACATTGAGCTGAATGTTGCATTGTGTTTGAAAATGTGTTGCCCATTGCAACAACTGTAACTACTGTACTTAAAAGTCTATTGCCTATGTGCAAAGTAATTAAACTAAAGTAATTCATTCTGAGAAAGTATTTTTTGTAATGTAATGTATAATGTAATTACAATGTAATTTAAAAATAAAATATGTAAAAAAAATTGTTTCTAAAAAATTTGGAAATCAGTATGAAAAAAATTTATATAACAATTAATACATTTAAAAATTGTCATTTACAAAACCTTTGAAATTCACTGAAAAAACTGTAGGTTTCAGACATGTTATAGTTACAAATTAGCATTTAAAAAACCTTTGAAATTCACTGAAAAAACCATAGGTTTCAGGGACGTTATAGTTACAAATTAGCATTTAAAAAACCTTTGAAATTCACTGAAAAAACCTTAGGTTTTAGGGACAGTTATAGTTAGTTGGACATTGCACTCGTACAAAACCCGTGAAATTCCCCGTTATAGTTAGTCCAGCTAACTATAACTCACGCCCCGCAATGCACTGCTGATGACGTCACATATTACATCACTCATGACATGGTCAGTGACATCACTGATGACATCACTGATGACATCTCAAATGACATCACTGATGACATCATCCACGTGATAATCTGATGCACCTCCTCACACTCTAATATAACCTTTGATACACCCACTCTAAATTACAGACTGCCATTCGCAAAACCATAGACACTCCAACACCAATAACTACATACCCACTCACTGATTCTTAGGTCTACGCACACATCCACTCACTCACCCGTACAGTCACTCATACTTACGGTCACTCAGTACAGGACTATCATATGCACTCATACTCCTATATAGACACTCAAACACCGCCACTCATCCATAGAGGTACTCACACACCTAGTCAGTCATGCAAATAATTAAACACACTACCATTTACTCACCTATACAGTTATACACACACCAGCTCACTTACTCATACAAATAGTAGCACATTCTTACGCTCTTATACAATCACTGATACAAGCACACACTCATCCATACAGCCACTATCACAATCACTCACTCTCGCTTATAGCTATTTATATACTCCAACACACATATATACTGCCTTTCACATATGTAGTTACTCACACATGTACCACTGGGACATACATTCACTCACTAACACACTCTTACACACACTTACCCACCCATACAGTCTATCACAGTTGCACTGTTGAAACCATCCAACCAGTGAATCACCCACTCACACATCTATGCACAGAGTTGCACACACCCCTCCCACACAAACACTCAGGCACCCATACAGATACTCAGACAAGCATTCAATAACTCATATAGACACTCATGTAGCTATTCACAAACACATGCAGCCACTTACACAGCAACAGACAGACGGATACAGACATTCACCCAGTTTAGTCACTAACCCATGCATTCAGTAAGATACGTTAAATCACTCACTTATAGAGTCAGTCACGCACCTACTAAATCATCCATACAGACACTTACACACCCACTCATTCTTCAATACGTCTTTTCCTATATATATTAAAAATATTTAAACTTTACAGAAACACACAGTCACTGGATGATGTCATCAGTGATGTCATCAGTGATGTCATTTGAGATGTCATCAGTGATGTCATCAGTGATGTCACTGACCATGTCATGAGTGATGTAATATGTGACGTCATCAGCAGTGCATTGCGGGGCGCGAGTTATAGTTAGCTGGACTAACTATAACGGGGGAATTTCACGGGTTTTGTACGAGTGCAATGTCCAACTAACTATAACTGTCCCTAAAACCTATGGTTTTTTCAGTGAATTTCAAAGGTTTTTTAAATGCTAATTTGTAACTATAACGTCCCTGAAACCTATGGTTTTTTCAGTGAATATATATATATTTATAATTTTTAATATATTTGTAACATTTTATAATTAATTAAAATTATTATTTATTCATTATTTTTAAGTAAATATATATATACTACATTTTATATATGTATTTTTAATGTATTTTTTTATGAAATTTATTACTTATAATTGTTAAAATTTACAAATAAATCAATTTTTTTTAAGTTAAATGTATTATTTAATTTATTTTCCTTTATTTTTTATACATATAAAAAAAACGATATTTTGTACTTCGATATTGTTAACAACAATATATTTTTTCGATATTTTTGTACTTACCATTATGAAGATAGGAGGTCGATATTTTTGACAACAATATTTATGTTCCGATATTTTTGTAACTCGATATTCTGGTACTCGATATTCTGTCAGTGATCCGTTTAATAGAAAGTCCCTCTAAGAACTCATACATTTCTTGTGACCTAAATATCATTCCATTATCCTTGATCAAAAAATTCTGAGATTCCTCCGTAAGAAAACTTTTCCTTAAGGAACTCTATCGCAGTCCTAGTGTTTACTACAGCCACACATTTAGTCATTTCCAACTTGGATGTGTAATCTACAGGCAACAGAACATACCTTTCCCTATTGGGCATCAAATCAAAAGGACCAACGATATCAAGTCCCAGCTTTGTCCAAGGTTCAGAATGTATTTTTACTGGAGCAAGTGCAGGAGACCGTGTAACCTTGCACTTATCATTGTTGGCCCACTGCCAACAATCTTTGAAGACCACTTCCACCCAATGGTCCATTCCAGGCCACCAATACCATTCTCTCAACCAAACCTTGGTCAAATTCTTGCCTAGGTAACCCATATGCACCAAGTTGATCAACCTTCCTCTTAAGCTTACCGATGGTACCACTCTATGTCCCCTACAGACCTTCCCTTCAATGACACTAAGTTGATCACAAACCATCCAAAATTCCTTAACACCCTCAGGAATGTCTTTGGCACCTGGCCGTCCCTTTAAATAAAATCCAACAAGATGGTCATAAACTCATCATCAACTATCACAGATCTCCAATCATCACTGCCAATGGTGTTCTCTTGAACCCACCCAACCAAAGAAATGTCTTCACTTCCACAATCTTCTTTGATCGGTAGTCGAGATAAACTATCAGCTGTGTTGTTCTTGGACCCTGGAATGTATTGAACACTAAAATCGAACTCTGATAGTCCTTCAGTCCATCTCTTTATCCTGGCAGTGAAATTCTCTGAACACCTACATGAAAACATCTGTGATAGAGACCGATGATTCAATCTCACAACAAAAGGTATGCCCCACGAAAAAAACTTAAAATGGTGAATAGCCTACCTTCCGATGACTGAATAACGTTCCTCAGCACCCCTCAGAGCACGTGATGCAAAAGCTATGACCTTCTCTTCTCCATCTACCACTTGTGTCAACACTGCCCCCAACCCACCAAGACTCGCATCAGTGGACACAACAGTCTTCCTGCATGCATCAAATTAGCCTAATGTAGGCATGACACTTAGGGGCCAATTACGATGGTGGTCGGAAAACCATTCCACCCGCCGTGGCAATGGGAAAAGACCGCCCGCATGGCTTGCGGCACCACCGCCGATCACATTAAGATGCACCGCCGGAAAAATCTGACCGCCGCGGTCGGAACCCAAGAAACACCGGCGGCGCACGTCCAGAAAATGCGAAATACCCTCCACGGCGGTCGGATCCACTGCGGAAAGCCCACAACCCGCCGATACACAAGCGGAATTCCCATGAGTGCAATTATGATCTTACCGCGGGGCCAGCGGTACGACCGCTTGTTTCCGACCGCCGCGATTGACAGCAATGATGAATGGGAGAGCTGGAGGAATGACCATTGCAGTCCGACCGCGGCGTCCGCGCGGAAATAGTAATGGCAGTCGGAAGCAACTACACCACAAAACCACCAAATGTGGCTGTGTATCTGGCTCAGCCAATGAAAACAGCCAAAACACCCCATTGACACATGCCCCTGGCAAATAAGAACTACAAATTCCAGCCCAACACAGACAACACACCTGACATGAATATCCAGTTGGGACTCACCCACATAGCAGAGCATAAAACCAGCCCCTGCATGACCACAATTCTTTGCACAACTCCAGAACAGAAGGGCCCAACAACATCACACAAAGGATAGGCAACCCTGCACACATCACACCATCACAAACACACACACACCACACACATCACCACCACCACCACCACCTGCACACCTGCATTCTTAACCACTCAGCACATCACACACCATGGCACATAAGATGCCCAAATTCACTGATGGTGAGTTGTCACTCATGGTGGATGAGATAATATGAGTTGAGCCATATATTTTAGGAAGCAGGGTCCAACAGACCCCATCAGCCAGGCAAAATCAAATGTGGCAAAGGATAGTTGACAGAGTCAATGCTGTAGGGCAAGTTCCACGCAACAGGAAGGAGATCAGGAAGAGGTGGACTGACCTCAAGAGCAAGGTCAAGGAGAAGAACAGCAAGAACGTGAGCTGGCAAACCGGACTGGCAGTGGCCCTCCCATTCCACCAAGAACATTCAACGCATGGGAGGAGAAGGTGCTTGGCATACTGCACCCAGAGTGTTGCACTGGAATTGAGGGGGGAATGGAGGCTGGTAAGTACCAACAAAAGTCTGCCATAACACTGCTATGTAGTAGCTTGCACAACTAAAAAGCAACACCTCCTAGGCCCAAATGTACTCATGTCCACCACACTCCCCCCAAACAGGTCTCACAGATCCCACAATAACTCCCTCTCATCCACCACAAAGGTACATAACAATATTTACATAGGGGCACATGTACAGGCAGCCAGCACTACAACTCCCAACAGGCCCCCTTGTCCCACAGCTCAGCAGGATGGAGCATCCCCCACAAACCCAAGCATGGGGCAGCCATTTCCCTCCAATGTGTAACTTAACAGGTAGGTAGCCATCTCAACAGGGAGGGGTCTTTGTGGCTGTGAAGTCTGCACTACAACTCCCAACAGGCCCCCTTGTCCCACAGCTGAGCAAGATGGAGCACTCCCCACACCCACAACCATGTGGCAGCCATTTCATTCTTCTCATCAAACTTACAGGTAGGTAGCCATCTTAACAGGGAGGGGGTATGTGGGTAGGAAGCCAGCACTACAACTCCCACCAGGCACCCTTGTCCCACAGCTCAGCAGGATGGAGCATGTCCCCCCACCCAGAACCATGTGGCAGCCATTTCATTGTTCTCATCAAACTTACAGGTAGGTAGCCATCTCAACAGGGAGGGGTGTTTGTGGCTGTGAAGTCTGCACTACAACTCCCACCTGGCCCCCTTGTCCCACAGCTGAGCAAGATGGAGCACTCCCCACACCCACAACCATGTGGCAGCCATTTCATTCCTCTCACCAAACTTACAGGTAGGTAGCCATCTTAACAGGGAGGGGGGTATGTGGGTAGGAAGCCAGCACCACAACTCCCACCAGGCACCCTTGTCCCACAGCTGAGCAGGATGGAGCACTCCCCCCACCCAGAACCATGTTGCAGCCATTTCATTGCTCTCCTCAGACTCACAGGTAGGTAGCCTTCTCATGCTCTATTGTCCCACAGCTGAGCAGGATGGAGCATCCCCCACACCCCCAAGCATGGGGCAGCCATTTCCCTCCAATGTGTAACTTCACAGGTAGGTAGCCATCTCAACAGGGAGGGGTCTGTGTGGCTGTGAAGTCTGCACTACAACTCCCAACAGGCCCCCTTGTCCCACAGCTGAGCAAGATGGAGCACTCCCCACACCCACAACCATGTGGCAGCCATTTCATTCTTCCCATCAAACTTACAGGTAGGTAGCCTTCTTAACAGGGAGGGGTGTTTGTGGCTGTGAAGTCTGCACTACAACTCCCACCAGGCCCCCTTGTCCCACAGCTGAGCAAGATGGAGCACTCCCCAAACCCACAACCATGTGGCAGCCATTTCATTCCTCTCACCAAACTTACAGGTAGGTAGCCATCTTAACAGGGAGGGGGCTATGTGGGTAGGAAGCCAGCACTACAACTCCCATCAGGCACCCTTGTCCCACAGCTCAGCAGGATGGAGCATGTCCCCCCCACCCAGAACCATGTGGCAGCCATTTCATTGTTCTCATCAAACTTACAGGTAGGTAGCCATCTCAACAGGGAGGGGTGTTTGTGGCTGTGAAGTCTGCACTACAACTCCCACCTGGCCCCCTTGTCCCACAGCTGAGCAAGATGGAGCACTCCCCACACCCACAACCATGTGGCAGCCATTTCATTCCTCTCACCAAACTTACAGGTAGGTAGCCATCTTAACAGGGAGGGGATATGTGGGTAGGAAGCCAGCACTACAACTCCCACCAGGCACCCTTGTCCCACAGCTCAGCGGGATGGAGCATGTCCCCCCCACCCAGAACCATGTGGCAGCCATTTCATTGTTCTCATCAAACTTACAGGTAGGTAGCCATCTCAACAGGGAGGGGTGTTTGTGGCTGTAAAGTCTGCACTACAACTCCCACCAGGCCCCCTTGTCCCACAGCTGAGCAAGATGGAGCACTCCCCACACCCACAACCATGTGGCAGCCATTTCATTCCTCTCACCAAACTTACAGGTAGGTAGCCATCTTAACAGGGAGGGGGGTATGTGGGTAGGAAGCCAACACTACAACTCCCACCAGGCACCCTTGTCCCACAGCTCAGCAGGATGGAGCATTTCCCCCCCACCCAGAACCATGTGGCAGCCATTTCATTGTTCTCATCAAACTTACAGGTAGGTAGTGACTGCATGTACCCCGCCATCCTCATCTAAATGCATGTAGCCACATAACAACATCAGCACTAACATGTCAGCCAACTTTGCATAGTTTTCAATGCCACATCCAGTGTGCAGACATCTAAGTGCACGTAACTGTCACATATTTTGAACTCATACTCACCAAGTCACAAGTGAAACAAATTCATCCCACAAGTGTGCACAGCAGAGAATGCAATGTGGAAGTGCCATGGTGTCTGAGCATGAATGCCCATCTCAACACCAAACATGCATGGTCTACATGGAAAAAAAGGGAAGTACATGTGATTCCAAAGCCATGTATAACATGACAATGGTTCCTACTAGCTCTGTTGAAATAGATAACATGAACAGCTAAATGAAAAGACGCACAACAGAAAATTGATGTCACGCAATTAGGTAGATGAGGACATGACCGTGTATTAACATTATCTGTACACTGCACCAAGTATCAATTCCCAACGGACACCATGGACTTAAAAGGTATGTACCTCAACGTCATGACATGGTGCACAGCATATAGCAGGCATACAAAGTCATTGCATTGTAAAGTGTGTGTTGTATCAAATGTCTCAAACAATTGTCTAACATCAAGCTTGTTGCGTGCAACTCAATCACCATATCACCTCTGTTCAACAGGAGATCAACAACTAACTGCAGAGGATGACACCAACATGCGGAGCCAGTCTCCCCCCCTGGAACGTGGACTCTCGGATGCAGATTCCCCAACATTCTCTGATGAGGATTCTCAAGCTGGCCCCTCTGGTGTGGCAGGGACTAACATGCCTCAAGCCCTCATTGTCACCACCACCACCACCACCACCACAGCAAGACCAACCGTGCTGCCCCCATCCACTACGAGCTGTGTGGCCTCCACCACCACCACCACGGCAAGAACAACCGTGCTGCCCCCTGCCACTACGACCTGTGTGGGCTCCACCACCACCACGGCAAGAACAACTGTGCTGCCCCCTGCCACTACGACCTGTGTGGCCTCCACCACCACCACCACCACCACTGCTGCCTGCAACACACGCCCTGCCACGGTGGTTACCAACACCACCACACAATCCCAGCATGACAGGGAGAGTGTGCCAGTGCATCGGGGGACTATGCCACAGGTCCGTGTCAGGAGGGCAGGTGGGAGTACAACTGGGGCAGAGACACAGGAGGACAATGACCCTGATTCCCTGGCCACCATTGCAAGAGTCCTTGGTGCCTACCAAGAGAACCAGGGAGTAATGGGCCAGCTTGCAGAAGACATGCATGAGATCCGCCTGCTGCAGCAGTCCATGGACACACGGATGGGCCAACTTGTCGAACTTGTTGGCCAGCTAGTGGGTGTTCTGAGGGACAGACTCCCAGCCCCAAGTGCCGCTCCACCCCCCTCCAGTGGATTGCCTGCTGTGCAGCCCAACATTCCAGCTGCAGCCACAGAGAGGGGTGTGCAGGAGGAGAGTGAGTTCTCAGACACCACTGACCCTGCAGCAGATGCCCCCTCCCAAACGCACCAGGGGCCGTCCGAGAATCCACAGGGGAGGATTTGGTGGCAGGCCACCATACCAACGCCACTCACAGAGCCAGCCATGATGGTATCTTGTTCTTCCCCTTTGCATTGACTATGTTGACTATTCTTGCCCACATTGCCATGTTGATGGCCTGAGTCTGTTGGACTGTTTGACTTCAGCTTTGTGGTGACTACACTATTTGTCTCAACTACCATGACTGACAACTCATTTATTCACTGTTCACATTTATGTACATATCCCCGTCACTTGCAGAAAAACTAATTCCAAATAAACACTCTTCACATACCTATGTCTGTGTGAGCTACATGTTTATTCCAGTATGTACAATGAAAAATCAGATTTCAATGTTCCAACAGCTGTGAAGCAGAGGAGGCATTCAGAGGGGGAATGAACCTAGAAAGACACAAGAGAATGACATTTACTCATCAGGTGACACCTTCACTGCAGAAATACAACACTAGGCATAAAGGTACAAAAACAAACACCCCTAGCAATGGTCAACAACCTCAACATACACATGATGTACCTGGATACACATACCCTGTGCCACACACATCATCCCTCATCACACACACAACAACAGCCAGCAGTTAGAGTTATCTAAGCCTTGATAGTAACATCCAAGCAAACACACAATGTCACTTGTCTACAAAGTCACTTACATTCAAGGGAAGTAGTTGGCAATGAGCTGTTGACGCAGGTCAACACCTTCCTCTTCACCACTATCGTCCGCACTGGAAGTGTGTGGGTGTGCAGGAGGGGGCATCTGCTGCTCATCGTCATCCATGATCAGCGGAACGGCTTTGCGCAAGGCAAGGTTGTGTAGCATGCAGCATGCTACAACTATCCGGCACACCTTTCATGGGGAATACAACAGTGCACCTCCGCTCTTGTCCAGGTACCGGAATCGGGACTTCAGTAGGCCAAAGGTGCGCTCCACCACACGTCGTGTCCTACCATGTGCCTCGTTGTAGCTGACTTCACCCGGGGTACTTGGATTCCGCAGTGGGCTCAGCAACCACGGCCTGTTGGGATACGCTGAGTCAACCAGGTGTGACATACACAGAGAAATGTTGTGATACAAACAGTTGACGAGAACAGCATGTCACACACAGCACACTACTTGACTCAGTGTACTCACCTACAAGCCATGCACTCTCTGGATGTAGATTTTCCATCAGCCGGGGTACAATGCTGTTCCGCAGGATGTAGGAGTCATGGGCGGAGCCAGCAAATCGCGCACAAACATGGCTGATGATCATATCAGCTTGGCATACCACCTGCACATTTATGGAATGGTAGTGCTTCCTGTTCCTATACACCTGCTCACGTGCCTGTGGTGGGACAAGGCAATGTGTGTGCCGTCAATGGAACCAACTACATGAGGAATGTGGCCAACGGCATAAAAACCAGCCTTCACAGCAGGCAAATCTGCTGTATTTGGGAATCGTATGTATTGGTCCTTGTATAGCATCATTGCGGACAGCACATCCCAGAGCACCATGCTGAATGTTGGTTGTGACATCCCACCGGCGGTGGCCACCGTGTATTGGAAAGAGCCCATAGCGAAGAAATGCAGCGCTGCCATGATCTTCACGGTTGGGGATAGGGCAGTTGGATATGTGCGTTGAGGCCTCAGATGGGGCTCCAACTGAGCACACAGCTCTTGCAGTGTAAGGCGATCCAGACGAAATTTCCAGATGATGTCCACATCCTCCATGTCCGCCAGGACTGTGAAAGGCCGGTGCACATTTGGTCGTCGCCTACATGAAATGGGAGAGGACTAATGTTATTCAAATTACACAATGAGATGTGTCCGACTTCTCACATCTTGACTCACGCAGCAGAAACAATGAACGTACTCCAACAATTGCTGAATCCACAACTCAGATGCAGAGAGACATTCACCACATGTGTGTTTACAAGGGGTCATGTTGTACATACTGACTACCAGACAAACATATTCAGAGGTTGTGAATGGTACACCAATACATCTGGTGGCCCCAGGCCTAGGAGTAGGTGACACAGCACAGGTATGAGACAGCAACACTGCTGACTCATATGTAGCTGCTTTACCTGCCACACCTTCTTGCTTAAGTTGCACAGACCACTAGTTATCATCACAATGTGCACAGTGTGTGTAAGCTGAGCACATATCCTACTTAAACCAGCCATGGGCAGAGTAACATACCACCATTATGTGTTCAGGCAATCATTACTGTTGTTTGATTAGCCATCTCACACATTAAGTTGATTCCAAAGATGAGACAACATCATACAACCAATAGATGTACATCCACACACATATCATAGGTGACGTGAGTAAGTGCATGTCAATGCATGTCACAGTTTCCACAGACATGGCATGTGTAGGCATCAGTGAGTTTAATGTCACACCAGCATTCATTGTACACACAAGTGCATAAAGACACTATGGAGGCATAGTGTTCAATTGTTAAATTTGACCATTGCCATTGCTAGTGCATGATGTGCCCATAACTGCGGTAGGCATGCACCGCCACCACGGGGCCGCTCATTGGCCACACTTGAAAGATGCAGCATAGCGGTAACGACCGCCTGTCCCCCGTGGTGTGACACCACCAATGCCATTGCAGCCAATGGGACCCGCGGTCGTGGTAGTGAAATGCTACTGTGGAACCTGCGGTAGGCGTGCACCGCCACCGCGGGGCCGCTCATTGGCCACACTTGAAAGATGCAGCATAGCGGTAGCGACCATCTGTCCCCCGCGGTGTGACACCACCAATGCCATTGCTGCCAATGGGACCCGCGGTCGCGGTAGTGAAATGCTACTGTGGAACCCGTGGTAGGCGTGCACCGCCACCGCGGGGCCGCTCATTGGCCACACTTGAAAGATGCAGCATAGCAGTAGCGACCGCCTGTCCCCCGTGGTGTGACACCACCAATGCCATTGCAGCCAATGGGACCCGCAGTAGTGAAATGCTACTGTGGAACCCGCTGTAGGCGTGCACCGTCACCGCGGGGCCGCTCATTGGCCACACTTGAAAGATGCAGCATAGCGGTAGCAACTGCCTGTCCCCGCGGTGTGACACCACCAATGCCATTGCAGCCAATGGGAACCGCGGTCGCGGTAGTGAAATGCTACTGTGGAACCCGCGGTAGGCGTGCACCGCCACCGCGGGGCCGCTCATTGGCCACACTTGAAAGATGCAGCATAGCGGTAGCAACTGCCTGTCCCCCGCGGTGTGACACCACTAATGCCATTGCAGCCAATGGGACCCGCGGTAGTGAAATGCTACTGTGAAACCCGCGGTAGGCGTGCACCGCCACCGCGGGGCCGCTCATTGGCCACACTTGAAAGATGCAGCATAGCGGTAGCGACCGCCTGGCCCCCGCGGTGTGACACCACCAATGCCATTGCAGCCAATGGGAACCGCGATCGCGGTAGTGAAATGCAACTTTGAAAACCGCGGTAGGCTTGCACCGCCACCGCGGGCCGCTCATTGGCCACACTTGAAAGATGCAGCATAGCGGTAGCGACCGCCTGTCCCCCGCGGTGTGACACCACCAATGCCATTGCAGCCAATGGGAACCGCGATTGCGGTAGTGAAATGCAACTTTGAAAACCGCAGTAGGCGTGCACCGCCACCGCGGGGCCGCTCATTGGCCCCACTTGAAAGATGCCAGCCAGGTGGACCAATTGAAGCAGCTGCCTGCCACTGATACCAACCCAGGGGCCTATAAATCTCTGTGGGAGAGCCACACATTTCACATGCATTCAGACACTGCAGACTGCCATTCCTCTACAACTGCATATTTTGCTGTATCCTGGACCCAGTGATGGCGAGAACAGAGAATGTCAGGGCCCGTCCCTTCACTACAGAGGAGCTGGAGCTTCTGGTGGACGAGGTCCTTGCACAGTATGGGAGGCTTTTTGGTGCACCAGATGTACTGGTAAGTGTCCCTGATTCCAAGTGTGAGAGTGATCAAAATGATACCATGATGTTGCTGTGCAGTAGTATGTGCCTGTGAGTGCAAGTCGATGTACAGGCATCCTAATAGTTGACATGGCATGCTCCATACATGTTCTGTGGGACTTGACTTTGATTATGTGTAGAAAATGGACACTCCTACAGCCATTCTTGCACAAACTTAATGAACATGTTGGTCTGAGACTAGGTGATGTAAATGTGTGTTACACTGCCATGCATGCTAACTTCATGTCAATGGTGTCTGTAGGCTTATTTCCACACCTACATAAGTTGATTGTAGGTAGGGGGAGACATGCATTGTTTAAACAGCCACACAGATACGATGGTTTTCTGAAACAGCACAAGTCGGGACTGATTTGTACTGTGCCATGTTATGTGACTGTCCACTCACTCATCACAACCTCATATGTGACTGTTGAAATGTATATTGGTATGGAGCACTAACTTATCTGTGTTGACTATTTCTTAAGTGCACTATGTTGATGTGAGCATCATGCACAATAGTCCAATGCATGAGTGGAACCCACTTGATGTTAATGCAACAATAACACTTCACATCAATGTAAGTAGTAGATGTCATCCTTACATTGATTTGAACATGTGTTCAGTCTCGCATGTGTTGGCACTTTTCACCCTCTCATGCTGTACATCCATGTGATTTATCTGAGGGACCATGTTGAGCCGCACTGTGAGTTCCTCTGGCCTGCACAGACACTGTCCAATGTTACTCTGAGCCATGCCTAACTGGACTGAGTCAAACATGTGTTTAGTCCACACACCTAATACTCACTGAGCCATCATAGTCCTGAGAATTGCACAATCGAGGACTTAACAATGTGAGAAGTGAGTGATAAATCAGATTATGTCCCAATATGTTTCCTGAGAAATGCATTGAGCCATTCACAGGCAAGGGCATTGTGGGGTGTGTAGTGGTGGACACAGTGAGTCTGCCACTACACTTCATTATTACTGTATTGCATGTCATGCTCACTCACATACTGCATCACAGATGAGGACCTTCTGCACATGGCTGTCTGTGCTGCCATTGTGCATGCGTATGAGATGGCCATGTACTGTGTGCCTTGCCATACATGCATTCATTTCTGTGTAGTATTGTAATGAACATGTACTATGTGTCATGCTGTATGGCCTCTGATGCAGATGTAGCGATTTGTGTGCCATGCATTTATGTTCTCCTGTGCTGACACACAGTGTGAATGACACAGGGTCTCTGATACTTCCTTTTCTTGTCTCCTATGCCTGCAGCTGAAGGTCCACCAGCGTAAGGCCGCATGGAAGAACATTGCACGGAAGGTGCGGACTCTGGGTGTATCCAACAGACGGCACACACACTGCCACAAGAGGTGGGACGACATCTCCCGCCGGAGCAGGACCGTGGCAGAGATGACGGTGGGGCTGGTCCCTCGCAGTGGCAGGTTGGCGCGCCGAACCATGACTCCACTAATGTCCCGCATCTTGTCTGTGACACAGCCAGAGCTGTATGAACGTTTGAGGGACCATCAGCAGGGAGTAAGTGGTGAGTATTCTGCGTAGGCTGACTTTGGGTGTGAGTGACTGCATGAATGGCGACCGTGAGACATTGCTGATCTTGCTGCTGTGTACATTTTTAGGGACTACTTCTCAGTGGCCTATGTGTTCAGTGCAGGTGTCATGTATTTTACCATAGATGGACTTGATCATGTGTTTCATACAATGGCCCTTGCCATTGCATGATGAGATGTGGCCTTATGACAGCTTCTGCATTCTGGGTGTCATGGACATCACCAGGCAGTGTACAGCAGTGTGCATCATGTCAGTGTGCATTTAACGATGTGTGCACTACAGGACTTGTTAATGGTGTGTAGTACACATCTGACACCAACGTGCATCAGTTTGCAAGATGAATTGCTCACCTTGTCAGACATCAGTAGCTCATGGATATTATTAAGTAGAAATTTGAATCTGTATCTGTGTTGTCCCCTTACAGTGACTCCATATGTGACAGAGGCAACATGCTGAGATGTATGCCTCTCTCATATACAGGCACGTGGGTATGCTTGCAGAGATGTTTAGGTTACATTACAAGGAGGCAGGGACCTGCTATTTGCCGGTGTGAACCTCACATGGTTCATTGATGTAAACAATGCATATTTCCATGCATCTTCTGTGTTTAGCATGATTGTTGCACATGCAGACTGCACAGGGTGTTGTGCAACTTGGGGTTGTCATTATCTAGTCTAGTTCTGTGCTTGCATTTGATGTTTGTGTGTATGGCACTGTACTGAACCTATGTCTCTGTCCATTGCAGCATCTACCGAGTGCAGGGAAGGCCATGATACGGACACCAGTGCTGAAGCATGTGGCACGCATGATAGCCATGAGATCACTGACACTGATGTGACCAGCGCCTCGGAGGGGGACAGGAGTGTCCTTGAGGACTCACGCGCAGAAAGCACAACCTCAACATCATCGGACTCCAGTGGGGAGTCAGCGACAATGGTGGTCACAGGGAGTGACAATGCTGCCTCTTCCTCCACCACACATCGGCCAGTGCCCACCATCCTGGCTACTACCACTAGTGCTGTCCGTGCCCACAGGGCTGTTAAGGGTAGAGTCGCCTTCACCCCAGGCACCGCTGCCCCTGCCCCTGTCTCCCCTGCTGCCCTCAGTGTTGAGGCGATTGAACTCTTGCGCCAGCTGTGTGTGGGTCAGACAGCTCTCCTAAATGCTTTCCAGGATCAGGACAAGAAGTTGGGACAGGTTCTGACATTTATGGAGGGCATTCATTCGGACGTGGGTGGGCTACACAGGACTGTCCAGGGTTTGTCCTCCACCGTGACGTCAGCCATTCAGCTATCACAGCATCCAAGTCCAGCCCCAATGCCTTCACCAACCACCCTGCCAGTGGCAACCCCTGAGGGGAGTGACCACACAACTGAGCCCTCAGGCCCGAGTCGTTGACACCCAGCACACGACAGCAGCGCTCCAAGCGTGCAAGACCACAAAAAGTGCAATCCCCAAAAAGTGACACAGGCACACAGGGATGCAAAGAAAAAAGCCCTTCACATGACACTCCGGGGCATCAGGCAAAGAAGCAGGCCTCTAGCTCACGGTCCACAAGATTGCACCCATCACAAGAGACTCCCATCCACACAACTGCTCCAAGTGACAGACAAACAGTTGGCATGCCTGATGTGGTGCTGGTGCCGCTGAAGGGAAAGCCCACAAAGCAACCTAAGACTGCTTCACCCAGGACCTCTACTCCCACCCACACCCCTGTGAAGCGTGGTCAGGAGAGCAATGTGAGTCGTTCACCAGGGCCACAGGGGATGGAGGGCAAAAGGCAAGCAAAAAGCAAGGCGAAGTCCATATCCTGCAAATCCCCACAAGGAGGGGCACCTGCACCTGTCACACCTTTGGTGGCGAGGGACTCTGTTGTGCCAGCCACACTTCCCACTACTCCCAAGACACTTCTGCAATATCGTATACCCAAGAAGTGTAGAGGCAGCCCTCAACATTCACCCTCACCCACTGTGTCTCACGGCAGCGTCTCTCCACCTCCACGTGCCACCATGCCACCCGGTCCAAGCAGCCCTACACCTGCCACAGCCACTACTGCCTCTGTGTCTCACGGCAGCATCTCTCCACCTCCATGTGCCACCATGACACCCGGTACAAGCAGGCCTACACCTGCCACAGCCACTACTGCCTCTGTGTCTCATGGCAGCATCTCACCGCCTCCACGTGCCACCATTCCACCCAGTAGAAGCAGGCCTACACCTGCCACTGCCACTACTGCCTCTGTGTCTCATGGCAGCATCTCTCCGCCTCCACGTGCCACCATGCCACCCAGTAGAAGCAGGCCTACACCTGCCACAGCCACTACTGGCTCTGTGTCTCACAGCAGCATCTCTCCGCCTCCACGTGCCACCATGCCACCCGGTCCAAGCAGCCCTACGCCTGCCACAGCCACTGCTGACTCTGACGAGCCTCTCTCGCCCAGGTCCAGTTCCGCCAGTGGCCATGACAATCAGCCACCTCCCAGTCCAACTGACAGGCAAGTCTGAGGCACAGACCCCCTCCCATACCCATCTCTCCCACAGCGGTGCCTGGACTGTGCTTTGATAGCCCCGGTGCTTTGTTCATTCACATGGCAGTGTACGGTGTTCCACATTCACTGTAAACATTTTCATGCACACATGTGCATTGTTTGGACTGTGGACTGGCCAATGGCCTTTTATTTGTTTGACATTTTGTGCCTCTCAGGTTACTTTGCAATAAACACTGTTACTCCTGTTGTATCGTTTGTTACTGCCCTTGCTTAATTAAACATTTTGATGTGTGGGTATGGATGAATGTGCCACATGCTCTGCATGGCACTTCCACATTGCCATTGACTTCATTCACTTTGTCATTGTTTGGCAAACGTAACACACACTTTTGGTCTGCTTTTCTCTGAGGTTTGGGGGTGCAATGATGTTTGTGGGTGTTGATGTACTCTTGCAATCATCATTTGCTGTTGATTTCAGTATGATTGTACACATGTCATGTTAGGGGGCTATACCGCAACAGAGGTGAATTCTACACACAGTCTAACTTGTGGGGTGTCCAAGGTTGGTGATGTCTGTGTGATGTGTTTGGATGTGTGGACAGCAGTGTGTGTGTGGTAATCTTGTGAAGGCCTGTCTTCGTACTCACCTGGGTATATTTGGATGTGTGCAGTTGAGTGGTCACACAGTTTGCTTGGCCTGTCCTTGTCAGTGGTGTTGAGGTGTATGTGGCCCTGTACATGCCAACTACAAACATGTATGTTCCAGGTGGGGTTTGCCCCTACTACTCATCTTGGCAGTGGCAGGAAGGGGTTTCACATCACAGGCACCTATTTGGCATTACTTTGCAGGTGGGGTTTGCCCCCTACTACTCATCTTGACAGTGGCAGGAAGGGGGTTTCACATCACAGGCACCTATTTGGCATTACTTTGCAGGTGGGGTTTGCCCCCTACTACTCATCTTGGCAGTGGCAGGAAGGGAGTTTCACAACACAGGCAGCTTTTTGGCATTACTTTGCAGGTGGGGTTTGCCCCCTACTACTCATCTTGGCTGTGGAAGGAAGGGGGTTTCACATCACAGGCACCTAGTTGGCATTACGTTGCAGGTGGAGTTTTCCCCTACTACTCATCTTGGCAGTGGCAGGAAGGGGTTTCACAACACAGGCAGCTTTTGGCATTACTTTGCAGGTGGGGTTTGCCCCTACTACTCATCTTGGCAGTGGCAGGAAGGGGTTTCACATCACAGGCACCTATTTGGCATTACTTTGCAGGTGGGGTTTGCCCCTAATACTCATCTTGGCAGTGGCAGGAAGGGGTTTCACAACACAGGCAGCTTTTTGGCATTACTTTGCAGGTGGGGTTTGCCCCTAATACTCATCTTGGCAGTGGCAGGAAGGGGTTTCACAACACATGCACCTTTTTGGCATTACTTTGCAGGTGGAGTTTGCCCCCTACTACTCATCTTGGCAGTGGCAGGAAGGGGTTTCACAACACAGGCAGCTTTTTGGCATTACTTTGCAGGTGGGGTTTGCCCCCTACTACTCATCTTGGCAGTGGCAGGAAGGGGTTTCACATCACAGGCACCTATTTGGCATTACTTTGCAGGTGGGGTTTGCCCCCTACTACTCATCTTGGCAGTGGCAGGAAGGGGGTTTCACATCACAGGCACCTATTTGGCATTACCTTGCAGGAGTTGTTTTGCCACAATACACCTATGGACTTGTTCACATACATCACTATACCTGAATGTCAGATGGGCACACATTTTGATGTTGAACAGGGTGGGATGGTAGGAGCTGTGATGGTATCAGGTAATGTCAGCTGCTACCAACAGAGGCACACAATGTACATTTGGGCCAGGGCCAACACAATCCTTACACGTCCCTGTGACTGCCCATGCGTGCCGCTGGCCCTGCCTACTGGATTGTGCAGAACTTTTCCCGCGTCTTCACCGCTGTGGTGACGTGACCGGGAGGATGCGGTGATGACGTTGTTGATGGATGGCCCCGATGCGGAGGTGTGGCATAGACGTACCTGCGGTGTTGCCGACGGCGGCGGCGTCTTTGTTGATGGCGGATCAGGAACAGCAACGGTAGGGCTTGTAGAGCAGGATCCATTGCGGTAGCGAACGCGTGGAGTTGTGTGTTATTGCCGTTTTCCTCTGCAGTATTGTTTCCGCCGTGTTTCAATGGGTGGTTTCTCTGTTGCGGTCCGATTGCCTATTTGAGGCATTGTGATTCGGACGGCGGTCTACACGTCATTCCGCACGGCGGTCTCCCGCTATTGGCTATGTCCGCCGTCGTCGCGGAACCAAGGTACTGGCGGTACTGGAAACTCCGTGGCGGTAGGGATTTGGCCTATGTCTGCCCATCGTAATATGGCGGGCGGGGATTCGTGACCGTGGTTGGCAAAACAGCACCCGCCAGGCCGGCGGAAGCCACCGCAGCCATGGCGGTGCCGATCCGCCCGCCATCGTAATCGACCCATTATACTTTCCTTGATGACAACAACTGCTTCTTCACACTCCTTGGAGTATTCAAACTTCACCTCCTTCTTTAGTAGAGACCTTATGGGCTGTGATAAACTGGCTAAATTGGCAATAAAGTTAGCACAAAATTCGACAGTGCTCACAAATGAGCGCACTTGGTCCTTGTTTCCAGGGGAAAGTGCCTGTACAATACTCTTAGCTAAATCCAATTTTGGACTTAGGCCCTCACCAGAAATAGTATGTCCCAGAAAAGTGACAAAAGTCACTCTGAACCTACATTTCTCCTTTTTCGGTGCAAGGTCTGACTTTTGTAGCCTTTCCAGAACCAATTTTAATGTCCCATCATGTTCTTCCTTGTCTTTAGCATACACTAAAATATCATCCTGGAAAAATAAAACTCTTGGCAAACCATCTAGTACTTTTGTCATTACCCTCTGGAAACAGGCAGATGCCAGCCCAGATGCTAGCCCAAATGGCATGTGTACAAATCTGTAAGCTCTTAGAGGAAGGATGAAAAATGTTAAGTACTTAGAACCTTTATGTAAAGGAACTTAATGGTATACAGAAGACAGATCCATCACACTGAACAATTTGGCGTCCTTGATCATGGTAAGGGTTTTAGAAAAGTTGGGAAATGGTTGACGATCCACCCAAATGTGTTTGTTTTAACCCACGCAAGTCCACACACAATCTTGTTTCCTTACCCCCACCTTTAGGTGCTAAAACTACTGGGGCGAGCCATTCTGATGACACAATTTGCTCGATTACCCTTAAAACCATTAACCTTTGCAATTCTCTCCTGCTGGGTTCCCTTATCATGTTAGAAACTTTCCTTAGTTTGTGTGCTGTTTCTGTTTTTTTCTGAACCCCGTCGTTGTACGTTTTCCCTCAGCCACTTTGTTTGATTACACATTGTATCATTTGTACTTCCCGTATTGTTTGTGTAATCCCATGAGCGCCATTATTGTCTTATGATTGTTTAATTTGGGTAATACATTTTCTACTTAAATGAAACAGTTTGTACATGGGTATCCTGAGCCCAAATAGCATCTGGGCATCCTCTACTTCCTTTTCTATCTTTCATTGCGTATTTTTCACTAAGCCTGTGTTCTTTCCTTCCTTCTCATTTTTAATTATCTTAGATAAGTTTTTGGGGTGGTTATTTTGTATCTCTTTATTATTTTAAGTGTTATACTTGAACCCTTGTTTGGGTTCCAGTGTTACTTTGCGCCTGGTTCAGGTCTTAGGGCTGCCCCCGTTGTTCGTAACGCCATCTCTAACAAGGCAACAAGGACTCTCCTTTCTCAGAGAGAAATTGTGGAGGATGAATCATAATTGTACTCACCATCATATAGTATAATACAATAGCCAACCGTACAATTACTACTCTAAACTGTGAAGATAAGTGAGCTGCGCTTGACACTGAATATATCTACTCTATGGTGCTTTAAATTTAACCTTATTAGCATGCGTGAATAGTCAGGCTAGAAGGAATTATTAAAGATCCTGTTATCTCCGTTCTGAACTTGCCTACAGCATTCCTTACTCTGTTCAAGTTTGGCAAAATTCCCCTCGAGTGTTAGGCTTCACAGAAGGCCTCTGTCACAATCGAAATCCAGTCATGTTTGCTTCTGAAGACCGTGCAGAGGAAATCCCAAGAAAGATGGTGCCATGTGACGCTCTACTCCACAAGCAATGACGTGCACGCCACGTGACTGGCTGTACTCTATTGAGCACATCATGAGACACTCTTGCGCAGTGGTACCGCCATTGGGTTCAACTTGCATGGAAAAGCCAAGCCCAGGAAAAGAAACAAGTTTCTCCCACAGCGGTGAGGCTGCTCAACACTTCAAACTCTCCTCACCATATTTCCAGGCAGAACTGTGCTCCGGACCTCACTCCCTCCCTCCCTTCCTTGCCAAAAATGTTGTGGGTCTGTTGAAAAGAATTGCTGGTTCCCCGCTCTCCAGAAGTTTGTCTCCAATGTTAAGTGGTGAAGTAATAGTCATACACACAGGTAAGATTTTAGGAACAAGTCTTTATTGTAGTATCCAGTATCAGGAACCAACTACTGCACTATCTGCTCCCACAACATAACTACCTTGCTCCTCGCCAGAGGAATCTGGAACTCGCTGAGATACATAACATTCCGGACCCTGTCAATAACATCTGAGGGCAGGCAGAATACAAATCATAGCAAAGTTTTTTTTAGTTCTTATCAATAATGGGAAAAATAAAACTACAAGTCCCAGAATGCAAAGTGTTGTTGGCTAAAAGGCCAGGCTCTAGGTGTCAAGATGGAGAAGTACAATAGGTGACTACATTATAGACTTTGGAATTAAAAGACTTTAGTTTGAAACCCAGCTTCACAAATTGGTCAGTTTTCTTTGCAGCGTGCATTATGGAAGAGAAGGTTAAAAATACAGATAAGACTTTCTAATAACTTGCAATTGACTAAGATGCAATGATGTATTTGCTTCTGAATTTACTTGCTGTTGTCCTTACTCATACTTGCACATGCTCTTAACCCTGCTTCAGGAATTAACAGGAGGGAGTTGAAAGACACAACCCTCTTATCACACACAGTGCATTAGACTGTCTGAAAGAACAAAAAGCAGTAAATATATTCAAAGGTTATTTACTGTCCCAGAAGAGAACGGAGAATGAAAGAGATCCAAGATTTGAAAAGAGAAAGGCAGGCAAAAGGTACAGGGGAAAACTGGGGGAAGAGAAAGTATAACTAAAAACAAAAGGGAAAGACGAGAGGGGGATGTGCTCTGACAAAAATACTGACTATGGGCCTAGTTAACAGTTGCACTCTGCAGGGATGCCTAAATTACTGGGTGAGGCTGGTAATTCTTCTCCTGCACCATGTAAATGTAAGTTTCTGTCCCTGGAATGTAGCGTAACCATACAGACCAAGATGTAGCCGGTACCTTTCCATATTGTTAGCCCTAGTAACGAAGACAATTGTTTTCCTATTTACCACCTGTTCTGAGCAGGTGCTAAATTGTAGTGGGCCAACACTGACCATGGGTTGGGGATTGGTAGGGTGTCCTGATGAAAAATATTGACTATGGGCCTGATGGTGAGTTGCACAGGGGATTGTTGCCGCAATTAATAAGTCCAGAATCGTTGATCATGGCTGGTAATTCCTTTCTGCACCATCTAATCACGATTGTTTATCCCTAGGAAGAGAAACAACTATGTAAACCTGGAATTATCACATCATTGTCCACCCAGTTATCCTTATGCCAGAGACAATTCCATTATCAATTACCACCTGCTCTGAACAGGTGGTAAATTCTGCTGGGGCAGATGCGGGCCACAGGTCAATGTGTTGAATGGGTATCCAGGATTGGGCCTGACTGGGAGGAGGATTGCATCCTCCCCAATGGCGTTGGAGAGGTTCGGGGTTTGCCAGGCTGTGGGTTTGGTTGCTGGCCCTGCTCAAATATTCATGCAAATTTCCTAGGTGAATTTCTGCACCTGGTAAGATTGGGCCGGTATTCCCACACTCAGTTATCTTGATGCAGAAAAAATGGGTCAGTTGTGATCAGACTGAGCGGCATCCAGCAAGTGGTACCGCAATACCTGACTTTTAATCTAATCCCACATCAGTAAAGAACTTGCTGCATCGTAAGCCTAGGGCCATGGCATGCCAGTTGTCCATGCACAGCAAAGGGCCTCAAGGTACCTATGTATAGGGCCTTGGACCCATCAAATATTTTGTGAACCTAGCTCCCATGATTTTCTAAAAAGCAGGGGCTTGGCCCCTTTAATCTGCCACCTTCCAACGTTTAGGATATTTAGACCGCCTCCCCATTTGTCTTACTCATTACTAAATTCGGAACAAACAGATTTAATACATCAAATGATAATACGGCACACTCTTATCAGCACTCTAATTCTGTGGTACCAAAAGCCAGTGTCCTTCTTTTGTTGCTGCTTTCTCTCTGATTGGCTGTGGTACACGTTGCACCTGATGTCATCTCATCCTTTTTTATACCTTATCATGCTGGGGCATCAGAAGGGTAAGGCTGATGATGCGTCCGCCTGAAGTCAGACGCCATAATTTCAGCAGGAGTGAATGTCACTGCGCGCATCTGCACACTCTCCAAGGACTCAACTCCTCACAGTCTTTACTGCCAGTGGAACAGCGCGTAATTTCTCCATTATGCCTGTCGGGCTCTAGTCACGCTTGGTTAGGCCCGCCTCTTGTTCTCTACAATGCAGCGGGCACCCTGAAAAAGTCTCTAGCGGTTCCTTTTTTATAGTTTTTTGTTATTCAGCACCTTTGGACAAAGTGGAAACCCCCATTGTATGAGCCAAATACTGATGTCTGCTTTGTGGACTTGGGGAACCCCTAAATTGTACACCCCAAAAATAGCAGCACGTGTGTGTAAGTGCAAGCGCGCACCTGCTGCTCCCTACCCTAGTTGAGGACGTGGTGCCTGGTGCGGTATGTGTACCATCATGTTTGCGACCACCGACCGGGTCCCAGGGCCGTCAATCTGGTAGCTCGCGCACACGAAAGCTCTACCAATGATGACAGCCCTGGCAAAAAGTATTGGCAGCTGGCGCGTGGCAGTAAAAGCCGCGCTGATGCAGCATGGTCTTGGAGTCGGAGTTGAGTCAGACTCGTGCCTGCTGAATGGTGCTGGGCGTAAAGACTCTATAGTGACTGACTAGAATCAACGCCAATTTGGGACCGGGCCGTGAGTGACTTGCTTCACTTAATTGTCACTCTCTGACTGAGTCAGATGGTCAGACCTCAGGCAGGCCACGGGGCAGGTGAAGTTGTGTGCGTGAGACTGACTGAGTCATCACATCGACACTACGAGAGTCCATACTCTCTGACTCCCCTTGCGGTGGTGCCGGTCGTTATGACTCCTATGAGCTGCGGACCCTGGGCAAACCTTCAACAGCAGCAGCAAGTAAACTAAGTAAGAAAGATTATCATTATTTTGACTTCACACAAGATTTTCAAATGCCCTGCAAAAATTCTAAAATGATTGTTAAAGAGCACACATTTCAGGTTCAACCCTTCGAGCGGTCTAGCCATGGTTTAGGTAATGTGAATAACACATTAACTGCCATTGTTTTATGTCGACCACTGCATCCGTTTAGCCACAGCATGCGCATGCCGGTCAGTGAGTGCTGGTGGACTGGCCAACAAGACATTGTCTGTTTTGAACACCACCAAGGCCAGAATGGCCGTATCCGGCAACGGGCGGGTCTTTTCCCGGGAGGCTGGAAGGGTGGGAGGGCAGGTTTTGTTAGTGGGGCCGGCTTTGTAACAGTGCAGCAGTTTTAAAAGCACTGCAAAGTTCCTTGAATATTCAGCATTTTTTTGGCAACAATAAAACTGTCATGTTAACTCTGGTGATTAATTAATGTACCTGCTAGAGAGACATGGGAGTTTTGTCTAGTGGCAGTTTTCACTCATCTAAAGTAGTGCAGAGGGTTTTATATGTCTGCTGCAAAGAACGTTTACCATGCATATCAAAGAACAATATTCTAAGTTGATAGCTCAGTGGGTTACTGTTTTCGTCACAGAGATTCTGTTGTTACTATGCAGTTCATAAGTTACATTCGTAATCTAGCACAGTGAGCTATGAACTGCCATCTAAGAGCTTCATGCAAGCTGCATGGTACAGGTTAGAAAGCTATGTTTTTTTCCAGTCTTTCTATCCTAATGTTGCTTAACCCATTCGCTGCTAGTCCTACCCCCCCACACCCCCCCGTGCTAAGCCTTTTTTTGGCTATTTGGGGTAGTTCACGCTTAGGCCCCTGTAACTTTTTGACCACATAAGGTATCCACGCCACATTTGCGTCCTTTTCTTCCAACATCATGGGGATGCTAAAGGTACCCAGGGTTTGTGGATTCCCCTGGAGGGGACCCGGAAATTAGCCAAAATACAGCAAAATGTTTTTTTTGGGGGGGAAAACAGGAAAAAAGTGCTGCAAATGAAAGCGTCTGGTTTTTTCCCTGCAAATGGTATCAACAAAGGGTTTGTGGGGCTGAAATCACCATTTTCCCAGATTTTAGGGTCTGACTGACTTTTGTCAGAAAACCAACATTTTTTACACAGTTTTGGCATTTTACTGGGATATAGCCTATTTTTGCTATTTTTTGTGCTTTCAACCTTCTTCCAGTTAATGGTAGAAATGGGTATGAAAGCAATAATGGATCCTGGAAAGCTATACATTTTAAAACAGTAGACAAAATGCTGAATTCATCAAGGGGTCATTTGTGTAGATCCTTCAAGGTTTCTTTATAGAAACTAACAGTTGAATATAGGAAAAATTGAAAATTAGTTGAAAACAACAGCCATTTGTGCCAACGTTTTCACCTGTAACTTCTTCTAATTATGACAGCTGTTTGAAAGCAATATACTGTTACATCCGCTGGACCTTTCTGGTTGTGGGGATATATAGGACTTGTAGGTTCACCAAGAACCCGAGGAACCCAGAGCCAATAACTGAGCAGCGTCTTGGAATGTTTTTATTAAATACCGGGTATATAGCAATTAATTTGGGAAAATATATACATGGAAAAATCGGTATGAAAGACACCTATGTACTTCTGAAATTGGAACAAAATATAGAGTTTAGAAACAGTAGATATTTGCACATTTCCAAAATTGTGAGTACCCAGACTAGCATGAGAATTATAGGACATTTTTCAAAGTGACTTCTTTTTTACACATTGTCTTTCATTTGGAAGGCAGAAATGAATCGAAAGTCAATAAGTAATAACAGTTGCTCTACAATTCTGTGTTAACCGAAGTCTCCCGATAAAAATGGTACCTCACTTGTGTGGGTAGGCCTAGTGCCCGCGACAGGAAATGGCTCAAAACGCAACGTGGACACACTTTATTTCTACAGTGAAAACTGACCCTTTTTCTGCAAAGTGCCTAGCTGTAGATTTTGAACCCTAGCTCTGCCGGCACCTAGGGAAACCTAGCAAACCTATACATTTTTGAAAACTAGACACCCAGGGGAATCCAGGATGGGGTAACTTGATTGGCTCTCACCAGGTTCTAATACCCAGAATCCCTTGCAAACCTCAAAATTTGTCAAAAAACCCACATTTTCCTCACATTTCTGTGGTGGAAAGTTCTAAAATCTGCGTGGATCCACAAAATTCTACCCACCCCGCATTCCCCAAAGTCGTCCGAGAAAAATGGTACCTCACTTGTGTGGGTAGGCCTAGTGCCCATGACAGGAAACGGCCCAAAACGCAACGTGGACACACCACATTTTCACAGTGAAAACTGACCCTTTTTTTGCAAAGTGCCTAGCTGTAGATTTTGAACCCTAGCTCTGCCGGCACCTAGGGAAACCTAGCAAACCTATACATTTTTGAAAACTAGACACCCAGGGGAATCTAGGATGGGGTGACTTGTCTGGCTCTCACCAGGTTCTGTTACCCAGAATCCCTTGCAAACCTCAAAATTTGTCAAAAAACCCACATTTTCCTCACATTTCTGTGATAGAAAGTTCTGGAATCTGCGTGGATCCACAAAATTCCACCCACCCCACATTCCCCAAAGTCTTCCGAGAAAGATGGTACCTTACTTGTGTGGGTAAACCCAGTGCCCGCGACAGAAAACGGCCCAAAACGCAACGTGGACACACCACATTTTCACAGTGAAAACGGACCCTTTTTTTGCAAAGTGCCTAGCTGTAGATTTTGAACCCTAGCTCTGCCAGCAGATAGGGAAACCTAGCAAACCTATACATTTTTGAAAACTAGACACCCAGAGGAATCCAGGATGGGGTGACTTGTCTGGCTCTCACCAGGTTCTGTTACCCAGAATCCCTTGCAAACTTCAAAATTTGTCAAAAAAACACATTTTCCTCACATTTCTGTGGTGGAAAGTTCTGGAATCTGCGTGGATCCACAAAATTCCACCCACCCCGCATTCCCCAAAGTCTTCCGAGAAAAATGGTACCTCACTTGTGTGGGTAGGCCTAGTGCCCGCGACAGGATACGGCCCAAAACGCAACGTGGACACCACATTTTCACAGTGAAAACGGACCCTTTTTTTGCAAAGTGCCTAGCTGTAGATTTTGAACTCTAGCTCTGCCGGCACCTAGGGAAACCTAGCAAACCTATACATTTTTGAAAACTAGACACCCAGGGGAATCCAGGATGGGGTGACTTGTCTGGCTCTCACCAGGTTCTGTTACCCAGAATCCCTTGCAAACCTCAAAATTTGTAAAAAAAACAAACACATTTTCCTCACATTTCTGTGGTGGAAAGTTCTGGAATCTGCATGGATCCACAAAATTCCACCCACCCCGCATTCCCCAAAGTCTTCCAAGAAAAATTGTACCTCACTTGTGTGGGAAGGCCTGGTGCCCGCCACAGGAAACGGCCCAAAATGCAATGTGGACACACCACATTTTCACAGTGCAAACGGACCCTTTTTTTGCAAAGTGCCTAGCTGTAGATTTTGAACCCTAGCTCTGCCGGCACCTAGGGAAACCTAGCAAACCTATACATTTTTAAAAACTAGACACCCAGGAGAATCCAGGATGGGGTGTCTTGTCTGGCTCTCACCAGGTTCTGTGACCCAGAATCCCTTGCAAAATTTGTCCAAAAAAACACATTTTCCTCACATTTCTGTGGTGGAAAGTTATGGAATTTGCGTGGATCCACAAATTCCACCCACCCCGCATTCCCCAAAGTCTTCCGAGAAAAATGGTACCTCACTTGTGTCGGTAGGCCTAGTGCCCGCGACAGGAAACGGCCCAAAAGGCAACGTGGACACACCACATTTTCACAGTGAAAACTGACCCTTTTTTTGCAAAGTGCCTAGCTGTAGATTTTGAACCCTAGCTCTGCCGGCACCTAGGGAAACCTAGCAAACCTATACATGAAAACTAGACACCCGGGGGAGTCCAGCGAGGTATGGCTTGCGTGGGCCCCCCAACGTTTTCCTACCCACAATCCCCTGCAATCCACAAATTTCCTACCATGCAACGTTCCCCCAGGTCTCTTGATAAAAATGGTACCTCACTCATGTGGGTGGGTCAAGTACCCGCAACAGGCAAGGGCCCAAAACCTAAAGAGGCGACATCAAAATTACCTATCTCAAAACAACCTGGTTTTGCAAGGGGGGGTCCCCTGGGTTTTTGGCCCGGGCTCGGCGGCCATCTAGGGAAACCACCAAACCCACACATTTCTGAAAACTAGACACCCTGGGGAGTCCAATGAGGTATGGCTTGCATGGATCCCCCAATGTTTCCCTACCCAGAATCCCCTGCAAACCTCAAATGTTGCTGAAAAAAATCACATTTTTCACACATTTCTGTGTGGGAGAGTTGTAGGATCACCAGGCAGACACACATTTCCAACCACCCAGCTTTCCCCCAGGTCTCCCGATAAAAATGGTACCTCACTTGTGTGGGTAAGCATAGTGGCTGAAACAGGAAATGGCCCAAATCGTACTGTGGAGACTTCAAAATTACCTATAACAAAACTACCTGGTTTTGGGGGGGCACCTGGTTTTTTGGCCCCGGGCTCGCCGCCATCTAGGGAAACATACCAAACCCACACATTTCTGAAAACTTGACACCTTGGGGAGTCCAATGAGTTATGGCTTGCGTGGATCCCCCAACGTTTCCCTACCCAGAATCCCCTGCAAACCTCAAATATAGCTGAAAAAATCACTTTCTCCTTACATTTGTGCATGGGATCACCGTGCCGGCACAAATGTCCTACCACCCAGCGTTCCCCTTGTTCTCCCGAGTAAAATGATACCTCACTTGTGTGGGTGGGCCAAAGGCCTGTGACTGGGAAGAGCCCAAAACATAGGGATTAAGGGTATAGCACCGAGAATTCTAAGCGCTATATTTTTTTTAAAATACGTTTTTAGCCAATTCTGCTTTGGACACCCACACAAGTGAAGTATCATTTTACTCAGGAGACTGAGGGGAACACTGTGGGGTAGGACATTTGTGCCAGCACGGTGATTCCACGCAAAAATATGTGGAAAATGTGGGTTTTTTCAGCTAAATTTGAGGTTTGCAGGGGATTCTGGGTAGGAAAACGTTGGGGGGTCCACGCAAGCCATACCTTGCTGGACTCCCCCGGGTGTCTAGTTTTTGGAAATGTGTGGGTTTGGTAGTTTCCCAAGATAGCCGCCGAGCCCAGGGCCAAAAACCCAGGGGACCCCCCTTACAAAACCAGGTTGTTTTGTGATAGGTAATTTTGATGTCGCCTCAATAGGTTTCGGGCCCTTGCCTGATGCGGATTCCAGAACTTTCCCACACAGAAATTTGAGAAAAAAGTGATTTTTTTCAGCTAAATTTGAGGTTCGCAGGGGATTCTGGGTAGGAAAACGTCGGGGGGTCCAGGCAAGCCATACCTTGCTGGACTCCCCCGGGTGTCTAGTTTTCGGAAATGTGTGGTAGTTTCCCAAGATAGCCACCGAGCCCGGGGCCAAAAACCCGGGGGACCCCCCTTGCAAAACCAGGTTGTTTTGTGATAGGTAATTTTGATGTCGCCTCAATAGGTTTTGGGCCCTTGCCTATCGCGGGTACTTGACCCACCCACGCGAGTGAGGTACCATTTTTATCGGGAGACCTGGGGAAATGCTGGGTGGTAGGAAATTTGTGGTTCCACGCAGATTCCAGAACTTTCCCACACAGAAATTTGAGAAAAAAGTTATTTTTTCAGCTAAATTTGAGGCTTGCAGGGGATTCTGGGTAGGAAAACGTTGGGGGGTCCACGCAAGCCATACCTCGCTGGACTCCCCCGGGTGTCTAGTTTTCAGAAATGTGTGGGTTTAGTAGTTTTCCAAGATGGCCGCAGAGCCCCGGGCCAAAAACCCAGGGGACCCCCCTCGCAAACCAGGTTGTTTTGCGATTGGTAATTTTGATGTTCAAAATGTATATTTTATTAACAAGAGATTTCACAAAAAGGAAATGCACTGTTAATAATTAAAAGGTTAAAAACCTGAACCAATGACTCACAGCTTGTGAGCTGTAAAGCCACGACAAGGCACCAACCTCTTTACAGGCCATTCACACACCTTTCATACTTGACACACACTTTCACACCACCAGCTGCGGCCCCAGCACATTACAACTAGGCCTGGGCGGTAAATTCTGTTCCGCTCGCGGAATTTGGGTCATTTCGCGTTCCGCGGAGAACGCGAAATTGCCAAAAATTCCACGATCCGCGGCTTCGTGGAGTTTTTTGCTTGTTCGCGCTTTGAAAATACGTGTTTGCGAGATATTTCTCCCCGAGCACGCAAACAGCGTTCGCGAACAGGAAAAAAGCATTGCGAACAGTCGGAACAAGCAACTCCGCGTGTTCGTGGAACTTTTGCGTGCTCGCGGAGATTTTTTACCGTTTCGCGAAGCTTTGCGTAGCGCGACTACGCAAATTCCGCCCACCCCTAATTACAACACTCACATCCACTGACAATGTGGAGACAATGTACACCCTGGCAGAGAGAGACAGAAAAGACAAATATTCCTTCAAAATGAACAATTCCTTAAGTACTCACACATACTGGTTGGATTTGGCACGAGGGTGAGTGAAGGTTCAGAGCGTAAAATTCTATTAACAAGAGATTTCACAAAAAGGAAATGCACTGTTAATATTTAAAAGGTTAAAAACCTGAACCAATGACTTACAGCTCGTGAGCTGTAAAGCCACGGCAAGGCACCAACCTCTTTACAGGCCATTCACACACCTTTCATATGTGACACACAAGACCATTCACACCGCCAGCCGCGGTCCCAGCACATTACAACATTCACATCAACAGACAGCGCCATTCAAGGGCTCATCACTTTCATACACCCACATGACTGACACAGCAATCACACCGGCTGGTGGTTGACATAGTGTCTGCAGTGGCGTTTGACTAGCAGAGTGTGTAATGACCAGCAGCAAGTCACTACTCACACACTGCCAGCCAAATGCCAGCCCACACACACCGCCAGCCAAGCGCCAGCCCACGCACTACGCCAGCCAAGCGCCAGTCCACGCACACTGCCAGCCAAGTGCCAGCCCATGCACAGCACCAGCCAAGCGCCAGTCCATGCACACCGCCAGCCAAGTGCCAGTCCACGCACACCGCCAGCCAAGCGCCAGTCCACGCACACCGTCATTACATTTTTTTTAACAAGAAAGAAAACACAAACCAATTGCAACTAGATACAAAACTATAACTACAAAAACAACAGCAGTAACTAAAGACATCAGTCTATTGCCAAACGTGAAACTGAACAACAACTATATAAAACCATACAGACCAGGCAGTACACTATTAGACTCACGGTTGCTCCCAAAAACTCTTTTGAGTGTGATACAATCTGAAACATGTGGGCACACACAGCCCAGGATTACAAGGACAATCGGCACAGTGCATATGACTCTCCTTCCGCATATCTCTTCGCAAGCAGACTCTACATCTCTTACAGGGATTGGTTTTTTTGGGCGTGGGAGGAATTAAATCAGGAAAGTGGCGATCTTTCAATCTAGCCACATCCTCCACAACTCCAACTCTAGGAACACTTGCCTGTTCCACTACAACAAGGCTGCCTATCACAGACTCCTGAAACTGAACAAAAGTCATCTTTGACGCAGGAGAACACTCCTTGAACACAACAAAAGCATTAAAAGTTGCTAAATTGAAGAGATGGATGCCCAACTTCTTATACCAAATGTGAGCCTTACGAACAGCAGTGTAAGGTTCCAACCTCTGATCTACTCTATCGACACCACCCATGTGCTTATTGTAGTCTAGAATGCACACAGATTTGCGCACTTCAGCAACCTGACCCCAAACAGTCACAGGTGAAGTACTCTCATCATGAATGGTAGTCAGCATGTACACATCCCTCCTGTCCACAAATTTCACAGCTAGCAGTTCCTCACTACGTAAGGCACTGCACTGTCCCCTCTGAAGCTTTTTGCAAACAAGCTCTTTTGGGTAACCTTTACGGTTAGAGCGGATTGTGCCACAAGCAAAAGTGTCCACTTTGAACAATTCCTTAAACAATTGCACAGCAGTGTAGAAGTTAGCAAGGTACAAATGGTGACCTCTGTTAAACAGTCCTCTAGCAAGATCCCACACAATTTTCTCTGAAACTCCAAAGTGGACGGACAACCAGGGGGTCAATAGTGGAATCCCTACCAGTGTACACCCGGAAATTATAGACATATCCTGTCCTACTCTCAGACAACATATACATCTAAATTCCATAACGTGCCCTCTTGCTAGGAATGTACTGCCTAAAAACCAAACGGCCCTTGAACAGGACCAAAGACTCATCAACAGCTATTTCTTTCCCTGGAGTATAGATCTCTGAAAATCGATCTACAAAGTGATCAAGAACAGGCCGAATCTTAAAAAGACGGTCCCAGTCAGGGTGATCTCGTGGCAACGCCAAAGCATTATCAACAAAATGCAGCAACCGAAGCAAAAGTAAATACCGATCACGACTCATAATTGCAGGAAATATGGTCGTTGCCATCAAGGGACTGGTAGACCAATATGAAAAAGGGACGGCTTCCTTATCAAGCCCATCAAAAAGTCAAACCCAAAAAGTTCTTCATCTCATCCAGATTTGTGGGAGTCCACCGGGTAGCTCTAGAGCGGGGCCTAAGTCTGGCACTGTTGTCCCTCAAAAACTGTTCAGCATACAAATTAGTCTGCTCAACAATCTCAGCCAAAAATACATCATCCATAAACAACTGAAAAAACCGTATAGGCAAAAGAAATTCACAATCCACTCTACACCCTGCATCACCACTAAAGGCAGGCAACACCGGCTGCACCATGTTTGGATCAACCCAGAGTCCAGCACTTCCAGTAGGAAGCCTTGCAGCCTCAGGCTGCAATTCCGATGTCTCTTGCTGCACCATCGACGCATCAGTGTCCTCCTCTAAAACAGGCCCTTCATCCGCACTGAGAGTAGCTTCATCTGCACTGAGAGTAGCTTCATCAGATGATTCCTCGTCAACAGAAAACTCACTGCCAGAATCTTGCACTCCCTCCTCTCCCTCAGACGCCCTGTCAGTCTCATAATCCTGCTCAGAGGAAGATTCAAAAAGCATACCAACCACCTGCTGAGCAGTAATTCTACGGCTAGCCATAATCCTTACTATTAAAGGTAACTTGTCAAACAAGTCAACAACAACAAACACTTTGTAAAATAAGTAATAAACAAAATGTGTCTTTATCACAAAGACCTATATACTCCAAAACTATGCCACTCACTTGCCAGAAGCAGCTAGACTCACCAACACCTACTTTGCACAGACACAGTAAGGACCAACAATATCCCACTAAAACAGAAAAAGAAAAGAAAAGAAAATTACACATAAGACAATGCAAAACACATCACAAAGAATTTCATGCTCAAAACACTAACTAAATATGCTGCCATTATGACACCACTTACAAAAAAATTCATTCATTCATGACAATAATACTCAATTGGAGTAAACACAACAAAAATGTTTTTCTTACCAAATAAATGCAACTACACAAAACTGCAGAACAACCACTGCCGAAACCGCAAACAAGAATCAAAAGCTTTACACTAGAATAAAAAGGAGAAAAAAACATTACAATCACATATGCAAATAATGCACCAGTCCACACACAATCCACCAGCCAAGCTAAGGGGTAGGTGGGCCTAAGAGTATAAATAAAATATTCACCCCCGTAAAAGGGGAGCAACCCTTGCCCAAGAGGCTACTCCCCAACACCAAAATTTAAAAAACCCTGGTGTCTAGTGGCTTCTGCCCCCCTTGGGGGCAGATGGGCCTAAAAACATACTGCTGATCTGCCACCCAAAGAGGGCAGAAATGGCCACAATCATTCTCCCATAAAGGGGAGCGACCCTTGTCCAAGGGGCTGCTCCCCAACATAAAAAAAAAATCCCTGGTGGCCTAGTGGCCATACAAAAAAAATAATCAGCCGATCTGCCCCCCAGGGGGGCAGAAACGACCAAATTAATGCTCCCCAAAGGGGAGCGACCCTTGCCCAAGGGGCCACTCCCCCAAAACAAATCCCTGGTGGTCTAGTGGGCCCGATTTTTTTTTTAAAAAGGCGAGATCTGCCCCCCTGGGGGCAGACACAGCCAAAAACATTGCCCCCAAAGGGGAGCGACCCTTGCCCAAGGGGCCACTCCCCACAAATAAATCCCTGGTGGTCTAGTGGGCCCTATCTAAAGAAAATGGTGAGATCTGCCCCCCCATGGGGGCAGACAGCCAAAAACATACCTCCTCTCCTGCCGACGCGCTGGAAGCAAATGGCTTCCAGCGCGTTGGGAATCCTCTAATGACGCGCTGACGTCATTAGATGACGTGGAGGGGGGGGCAGGGTGAGGCAGGGGAAGGGATTCCCCTGCCTTCCCCGGTGGGGGCACCATAAAGGGCGGCCCACGGGGGGAGCGCCAGCGCTTCCCCCGTGGGTGGGTGCTAGGACGGCCGGGAGCCGTCTGACGCACACGCCCACCGTGACGTCGGACGGCTCCTGGCCGTCCGACGCACGGAAAGGGTTAAAAAGGTTTGCTTGGGTAGAAATAAATTCTTATTATTAACATCAACCCTAACACTGTGCTATGTTCTGAATCCTTAGTTTGTGCTTCTCCAGACCAAGCACCTATAAAAAGTGCCTACCAGTATAGATAACATGTAAATTCGACATCTTGTAGTCCCCTTTGCCTTATGTAACATTTTCTATAAACTGATTTCCACACATATAATTCATTGTCTGTATGTATGTGTGATGGATTTTGAAAATGTTGAAAGTTTTGCTTTAGGAGCAGTGATTAATGGAGTTATTTTTAAATGCGGACCATAACATCTGCATTTGTAAAGCAAGCATTCATGCTTTGGGCATTCTGGCTGTTAGATAAGATGATTGTTGCTGGCAAGGTATGCTGATGCAGAACAAGCATATTATTGATCAACACCAGCACTGTACCAGTGATGCGCATGTTCTCTGTAGAAGAAATGAATGATAGTGAATCTGGAAAAGTTCAATGGCTCCACAGGTTTGGAAGTATGTATGCCAGGCCATGGAAAGGAAGGTTGCTGGGAGAACCTGACCTACATTAAATAGCACTGTTATCTACCTTCCAAGACTGAGACTTAATTACAAGGTACTCTTAGTTTCTAAAACAAATGAAAAAGTGAACTTGTTTTGAACATTATAGGCCCATCAACCTTCCCATTTTATAAGTTATTTGATATTGATAATGGCTGATTTCAACTTTACGAGTGTATTTTCCATTGCTGTTCACTATTTGATAGGTACTTAATCAATGCAACATTATCTTAATTGTACATCTGAAGACACTACCTGAAACAATGTATGTGGCTGCATTTTAAATAGAATTTGAAGTATGTTTGTTTATAGGGTACTTTTCTTTGTATCTGTAGAGATCTTCCAGCCTATGTGTGGGATGTAAGTAACCAAAAGTTAGATGCATCACTTCCTGTGATAGCACCAAACCAAAGGTCATGCATTGTCACTTCCTTTGATTTCATGGAGTCCAAAGGTCATGTGATGTCACTTCCTGTGATGCCATCAGGGCAAATGCTTTGCAATGTAACTTTCTGTGACATCATTGGGGTCGACCAAAGGGCAGGTGATGTCACTTCCTGTGATGTCACCAGGTCAAAGTTCGTGTCATGTCACTTCCTGTGACATCAGGCTGTGGTCACATGGCATGTGATGTCACTTCCGTTACCCCTGGCATGTGGATGAATCGATGTCCATGACTGTGCCCTCTTTCAAAAGTGAGAAAGCTAGGCTAGAGTGTCAAGGGGGATGCGAATGAAAAGAGACAAAGGTGGTGCGAGGTGAGGGGGTGAGGGGTGCCACCAAAAAAAAAAAGTCAGCTTCGTTATGTAGAAAGAGACTGGTACAACCTATGCGGTGGTTAGAGAGTAATGGGTGACAGAATAAAAAAAGTGTGTCACTGCCAACACACCATGCCAGCCCTGGTGGTCAGGAAGCGGCAGGCATTGTCTGTGCAGAGGAGGAGGTCTGCTAGTGCCAGACAAGGAAAGGAGGAGGCAGGGTAACAGAAAAAAACAACTACGCTGCGACCAATCAAGTATGGTGGTGGCGTACAAAGGATCAGGACAGTCCTGGGACAGGTTGCTGGGTGTTTTGGGACAGCTACAGATAAGTACATGGAGGGGAAGAGACACTATGGCTATAGAAAAGGGGCAACCTGCAGGATGTGACCCGGAACCAAATATGGAAGTGCCGCCAGGGCACCAGCTGCCAGGCCCAATAGTGGCTGGCAAATACACAAATTGGAGGGGAGGGCAAATGTGTGGGGGCATACCACAAATACACAACACAATTACATGAAATAAATTAAAAAAAACACTTACCTGCTTGTGCAAACACATCCTCCTCGCTCCAGTGCTCTTCTTTTCCAACGTCACATTAAGGGCACAACTAACCTACTTAACCAATCCTGCACTGCTCTCAGCATGAGAGAAGCGCCTGGATTGGAGGAAGCGGCATCTCTCAGCGCTCCCGAGGACATTAGAGGCCTGTGCAGGCTCTCAACCCAGCTGCCTAGGTTTATAGTGCGCATGTCAGGCAGGCCGTCACAAGACAGCCGGCCAAAGGGACATGAGCACTATAAACTAGTGAATAGTCAGGCAGCCCACCACTGCTGCCACTCAGCAGGCCCCGCCCCTACCTGAGTCAGGACGGGTTGACAAAAAATAAAATGGTAATGAATTAACTTCATTACCATTTTATTTTTCGTCTCTGGGCTTTTCTGGGGGCATTTAAGTGGGTCGACCCCCCGTTTGCTCCAATAGAGGAGCCGCTCTGGGAAGCACAGGTGGGAAGAGTGCAGGGCTGGACTGGGGACCTAAAAGCAGCTCTGGCAAAAATGCTCAAACCAGCGTGCTCCCTTCCTCTTCTCATGACACCTCTCTTTCAATCCATCCCTCCATTCTCTCTCTCCTTCTCCCTCCTACCTCCATGATCACTTTCTCTCTACCTTCCTCCTCCCTTTCCTCCTCTCTCTCTCTCTCTCCCTCTCTCTCTCTTGAGGCCTCCCTGTGCCTGCTTCAATTAACTTCAGAGAGCGGCAGAAAGTGACAGAGACTCCAGGGACGCTGCTTGGAATCAAACCCTGCCTCCGAGAGCCCCTGCCAAACCCTGCCCCCGAGAGCCCCCATAACCGCTAAACTCCAGGCGGTGTAAAAGGCCTGCCTGGCCCGGGGTGAGGGTAGTCGCTGCGGATGGTGGGAGTTTACACTGTACAGCCAGAGGTGCCCTGGACCACTAGCATCCTTAATAGCATGTTCTAGGATTAGGGTTGCCTCCTTTATCAGAAATAAAATACTGGCCATGGGTTTATGTTTTTTGTAAGAGTGGAAGGGCCAGGTGCTGGTAGGTGACACAAATGATGTAAAATTCTCAGCATTCTTTCGAACAGTGAGAATTATCCGTCTGTTTGTTGCAATAGTCAATCAGGTAATATTTAGACAGCTATCTCAAAAAATGAGAGGGGCTCCCTAGAACCAAAGAGGTAGAGCACCCAATAGACAAAAGTCAAAGAAAATGTCCTCTTTGGCTAAAACAGATCCATCAGTTCCAGACACCTCACACATCCATACTGCATCATCAGAGCATAAACGTTCCAAATCACGAAAGTTTAGGCAAATGATTTATTTTCAAAGTAAAATGCAATATAAAAAACCAAGTTAAAAAAAGTTTTTTTTCCTTTAAAAAGCCCAGAGATTTCATACACCAATAAGCATAATGTCACAATTCATAACATCAAAACAAATAAAATTTGTAATAAACACATATAAAGATACACAAGAATTGTACACACAAAAACAGGAGAAAAATTTAGACATACAAAGATGTTCACAACATTGTATACGTATACCCACAACTATTGGATTATCTGCCAAGTTAAAGTGCTTTATATAGTTTCATAAACGTGCAGATACCCTAGTAATCAAGTGTCTATACATTAAAAGCATTAACGCGTTTCGGTGGGTTGTAGTTTGATAAAGACCACCTTCTTCAGGAAATGTGATGACTCCCGGAATCAAATTTGTAATTTCTTTCTAGGTTATGTTCCTGGTAATATCAGACTTGCATTATCAATCTACTCTAAGGATGTCAAAGACGAAGCCAAGAGATCTCTGATCCAATGTCCAGACTCCAAAAGTTAAAATCTGAATATTTAAGGTAAACCCAAACTCATCCAAGGGTGTATGGCTGAGAAACTCTGATCCAAAATACCCACAAATAAATTAAAATCTGTCTCATGATGATGCAGTATGGATGTGTGAGGTGTCTGGAACTGATGGATCTATTTTAGCCAAAGAGGACATTTTCTTTGACTTTTGAATATTTAGACAGCTTCCAAACACTTTTAAAGTGATTTTTTTCACGTATTTGCCATTTTAGGTTTAGATTTCAAAAGATAAGAAAATAATTTCACTGCTTTTTCAAGATTTTTTTACTGCCAGTGAAATAAACAAACAGATGAGGTCGGTTAAAAAAAGTGCCAGGCTGCAACCCTATCCAGGATGAGTTATATAGCGGGTGGACACAGTGTCCAGAACTGCTGTCATACCTGTTAACTCACCCTCATTTGGTGGGTGACACCCTCTGTTCACTTCTATTTCCCCCTCCCGCCCCTCCCCTCCCATTGGAAAACAAAATGCGTGTCACCGTCTTTTCAAACTTTTGTCACCCTCCATAAAACTGTTCATCCTCCATTTGCTTTTAGTGTCACCTTCAGGAGTCAGTCCCTTCATGGATAACATTTAAAGTCATTTCATTCTGATTATTTCAGTAAGTTCTGCAGTAAATTAAATGTGTGGTCATTTTAAACTCAGCACTGTGTGTTCTTTCCTTGTGCTGTGCATGTTGGAATTGATTACAGAAGACAGTGGAAGAGCTGACGTCAGCGTTTGCTTGCATTCTTCCCCCGAGAACCTGGTCCAGAATTGATGAGCCAGTTCTTGGCTTCATCCTCCATTCGGAGGAGTCCAGAGTCTGCAGTGGAAAGTCTGCTTCACATTCTGAGGCTTGTCTCCTCGGAGCTTCAGCTGGAGGAGGTCCTGTGAATCCGGGGAGAGCTGCTGGCTCGTGGGGGACCCCAGTTAACTGAAGGGATGCTATTAGCAGTGGATAGGACCAGTTGTGTGGAAGAAAGCTTGGATGCTGTGGACTGCTGGGTCCCCGATGTCAGGACTGCTGGGAGTTTATGAGCATTGTGCCAATAGAAAGTCTGTTGCCGCTTAGCGGGTGCACTAAGAGGACTTCTGTGAGCTGGGTTCCAGTGGGGAAACACCCAACAGCTCTCCATCAAGAGGCCTGGCTCACTGGAGCCTTGTCCTAAAACATTCCTGAAGATGTAGGTTCAGGTAGAACTTCTGTACCAGTCTGACTTTGGAACCAAGACACCTCCATAGCGAAACTATATCCAACTGGTCGCTTGTGTGTCGTCCAGGGTGCACGGCCACATTAAGTCTCTGGAATACCATTTCAATATTTACCATTAGTTTAATTGCAGTGTTTCTCCCCGGGTTTTCTATCACTAACTTTTCCTTTCACTATAACTTGTGATTAGTTTATCTCTTTTTCCTCATTTCTCCACCACTGTCCTTATTGCGGTTGTGTTTTTAATATTAACATTTTAGGAGACTGTCAGTTCTGTTATGCCTCAATCGGCTTTTACACACCAGTACGACATTACACATTTTGTCAGTGGCTTACCTGGCTCCGCAAACCAAGCTCCCAAGGGCGAGCCGAGTTTGACCTTCCTTACCGAGTTCACCTCTGAGGCTCCTCCTGTGTGGCCATGTTGAGAGCTCGAAACAGCCCATATCAGGACTATGATCTCTTCATCCATCCCCTGCAGTCTGTCACCATGGCAACAGCAGAACACGTGAAATGCAGGTAGGGGTACAAGACTGCTGACAGAGGCACTTTAATATGGAAAATATGATAATATGATAGAATACGGAGGCTTCAGTGGGGTGGGTGGTGCAGGGAGGAACAGAGGAAAGCGGGGGGCTAGCCGAGCACTACTTCTTACTTTCTATAAAGCAAGAGTCACATCATGCGCTGTGCTCTGAAATTTAAAGTGCTGGCTGACCGGGACATGGAATGTTAAGAACTCTGGCTGACAGGGACAAAGAATGTTAAGCGCACTGGCTGACAGGGACACAGAATGTTAAGAGCTCTGGCTGACAGGGACAAAGAATGTTAAGAGCACTCACTGACAGGGGCACAGAATGTTAAGAGCTCTGGCTGACTGGGACACAAAATGTTAAGAGCACTGGCTGACAGGGACACAAAATGTTAAGAGCACTGGCTGACAGGGACACAGAATGTTAAGAGCGCTGGCTGACAGGGACATGGAATGTTAAGAGCTCTGGCTGACAGTGACACAGAATGTTAAGAGCACTGGCTGAAAGTGACACAGAATGCTAAGAGCACTGGCTGACAGGGACACAGAATGTTAAGAGCTCTGGCTAACAGTGACACAGAATGTTAAGAGCACTGGCTGACAGGGACACGGAATGTTAAGACCTCTGGCTGACAGGGACACAGAATGTTAAGAGCACTGGCTGACAGAGACACAGAATGTTAAGACCTCTGGCTGACAGGGACACAGAAGTGTGAGAGTGCTGGCTGACAGGGACACAGAATGTTAAGAGCACTGATTGACAGGGACATGGAATGTTAAGAGCTCTGGCTGACAGGGACATGGAATGTTAAGAGCTCTTGCTGACAGGGACACAGAATGTTAAGAGCTCTGGCTGACAGTGAGACAGAATGCTAAGATCACTGGCTGACAGAGACATGGAATGTTAAGCGCACTGGCTGACAGGGACACTGAATGTTGAGAGCTCCGGCTGACAGGGACACAGAATGTTAAGAGCTCTGGCTGACAGGGAGACAGAATGTTAAGAGCGCTGGCTGACCGGGACATGGAATGTTAAGAGCTCTAGCTGACAAGGACACAGAATATTAAGAGCGCTGCCTGACCAGGACACAGAATGTTAAGAGCTTTGGCTAACAGGGACACAGAATGTTAAGAGCACTGGCTTGCAGGGACACAGAATGTTAAGAGCTCTGGCTGACTGGGACACAGAATGTTAAGAGCACTGGCTGACAGGGACACAGAATGTTAAGAACTATGGCTGACAGGGACACAGAATGTTAAGATCACTGGCTGACAGGAACACAGAATGTTAAGAGCACTGGCTGACAGGAACACAGAATGTTAACATCACTGGCTGACAGGGACACAGAATGTTAAGAGCACTGGCTTTCAGGGACACAGAATGTTAAGAGCACTGGCTTTCAGGGACACAGAATGTTAAGAGCACTGCCTGATAGGGACACAGAATGTTAGGAGAACTGGCTGACAGGAACACAGAATGTTAAAACCACTGGCTGGCAGGGAAACGGAATGTTAAGAGCACTGGCTTTCAGGGACACAGAATGTTAAGAGAACTGGCTGACAGGGACACTGAATATTAAGAGCACTGGCTGACAGGGACATGGAATGTTAAGAGCACTGGCTGACAGGGACAGAGAATGTTAAGAGCACTGGCTGGCAGGGACACAGAATGCTAAGAGCACTAGCTGACAGGGACATAAAAAGTTAGAAGCACTGGCTGGCAGGGACGCAGAATGCTAAGGGTACTAGCTGACAGGGACATAGAATGTTAAGAGCACTGGCTGCGAGGGACACAGAATGTTAAAATCACTGGCTGACAGGGACACAGAATGTTAAGAGCACTGGCTTTCAGGGACACAGAATGTTAAGAGCACTGGCTGACAGGGACATGGAATATTAAGAGCACTTGCTGACAGGGACATGGAATGTTAAGAGCATTAGCTGACAGGGACATAGAATGTTAAGAGCACTGGCTGGCAGGGACACAGAATGCTAAGAACACTAGCTGACAGGGGCACAGAATGTTAAGAGCTCTGGCTGACAGGGACAGAGAATGTTAGAAGCACTGGCTGGCAGGGAGACAGAATGCTAAGAGCACTAGCTGACAGGGACATAGAATGTTAAGAGCACTGGCTGACAGGGGCGTGGCCAAGATGGCGGCGTGAGCGGATGCTTCTGAAATCAGCTCTGCACCGGACCGCCAAATATCCTGAACTTAGCCTTCATAAACCTGCCGAAATTCCTGCAGCCGGCGGTAAATTGCCTCCTGAGAGAGCGGCAGTGCATCACCCGGGAGCGCTGATCGCTCTGGCCTCCCGGATATCGCATCTGACACGAAGTGGTGCGATACGTGCGCAGAGGCTTAGCCCTGAGAACCCGCTACACGTCCCCCCCCGGACTTGCGTAGAACAGCAGCTGGAGGTGGGGACGATCGAGCTGGCATGGGCAGCTTCCGCCGCCCGCCCCTCCCAGATCGCGGGAGCAAGATACCGTCTGGAAGTCGGAGGCGGACATCCCGCTGCAACCGGGAGTGACCAGAGCTGCCCTGCTGCACGATCGAGACTCCATCAGGCTCCCTGGGGAAAGCCCGTCGGTCACACCCGGTAAGCCATTTCTCGCTTCCTTACGGCCTGGGCCCCCCGGTATGCAGCCCGCTGCCTGACTCCATCACGAGCGCCGCAGTTCAAAAGTGGACCAAACACTGCAGCGGACTGTTCCTGCCCCAGTTGGGCATTTGATCGAGACCCCAAAGGCCATCGGCACTGCGAGGGGAGCCCTGTGGCCTGAGGGAGCCTGACACACCCATTGTACCCTCAGGCCTATTAAGTCAGGGCACATGTGAAGTCCAGCGGCCCGCGGACCACTGCGTGGGCGTGAGCCCTATACACTGCAATATACACCACAACAGCCTGCATAATTAGACTAAACAAGCACTGACTCATGCAAGCGATGCTACGTCGAACCGTCGCTCCCACTGTGTTCCAGCGGTTAGCAAGCCGTGGCTGCCATAATCCTACGTACACGTGCTGGTGAACTCAGTCGCACCTTCTATCTCTGGCAGTGCTACACAACACCCCACACCAACACGTCGCAACATTGGCTGGACCAGTGGTGGTGCGGACCCTAGGATCCTTATCATACCGCAGCCCAGAACTCGGGCGACGATCTGTCAATTTGGGGCGGGCGTACACCCCACTTAGATGCACGCAATACAACGCTACCTGTGCACACAACCTCAAGCGGATTCCTTCTCTGGAGGTCGACGACGTCGCGCACAGGGCACAGCCACATAGCATCTTTACTGCCGGGATGGGAAAACTCAAAGTGGACAAACAGCAGCCACAAGCAAGCGACACAGTGGGTCAACCTCCTTACGTCGAGGGCACCGAGCAGCCACCGGCAATACAACCCACATCCCAGGCAGACCTCTCACACCAATTCGATGAACTCATGGCGGCTGTAATGGACATTAAATCCACTTTGGTCCCCAAAATAGACACACTATGCGTCGAGTTGGGATTTCTACGAGAAGACCATAAAAAATTAAAGGATAGAGTAGATGACTCAGAGTCGACAATAGCCTCCCTAAGTCCCTCAGTGGCTTCGTCAGCAGCCCAGATCAAATTGTTGCAGGAAGAGGTGGAGTATCTTAAGAATCGAGTTGAGGACCAGGAGGGCAGGTCTTGCAGGAATAATGTGCGCGTAGTGGGACTACCGGAACGTATTGAGGGACAAAGTATGGAGCTGTACCTGGAAACCTGGTTCTACGAAGATATCCTTAAAGGCAAGCACTCCAAGTTCTTCTCAGTTGAACGTGATCATAGAGTGCCAGGGCCCCCCCCCCTCGCCCGGGCAACCCCCCCAGACCGGTGGTTGCATGCCTCTTCAACTACTGCGACGGACACCATATTTTGCAGGTGACACAGACCCGTGGCACATGGTCAATGTAGAATGCCACAGTGCACATTTACCCGGACTACATGGTATCAGTACAACGCCGCAGATCCTCCTTCATGGAAGTTAAGCGACACATCCACGACCATGAAATAAAATACGCACTGCAATACCCTGTCACTCTACGCATACAGCATAAGAGTAGTACTACCTTGTGTCATACTCCCGAAGAAGCCTGGACCTGGATGGAACAGAATGGCTTGTCACAGGCCCCGAAGACAACAGTAGAACCCCGTCAACAGTGGAAAAAGGCCGTACACCGCGGACGCCGTGGCATGGGGCAAGGGCAGCGCCCCACGAAAGCTCAAGCGGCAAAGGAAAGGGAACAAGCTCTCAAACACGCAGAGAAACATGGTACCTCCCTCTCACACTCGGAATCGGAGATAGACAACACACCAGAGCAGGAGTATCATCTTCCAGCCTCACAACAACTGGCAATTCTGGGTGGAGGCCCTGCTGTGACAAAGCAAACCTCGGAAGAACTGGGCTAATCGTCCGCAGCTACCTATGCATGCACGATATACCCAAGAGTTACAATGATGCAACTCATGCAGGTGAAACAACCTAACTGTGTGGACCATTCATAGTTTCTACAGCTCAATCGCATCAATATAATCATGGCGGCCATGGAGAACATGTTCGTAAAGCAGAAGAAACACCACGCACCACACACGATAAGTGACTGTTATAGACTCACTTTGATTCCAGTTGATTATATTTTCTTGTTCTCAACTCCCTTCCCCCCCTTTTTTAATTTATATATTTTTACTGATCTTTTCCTTATTCTTCCATCCTTTCTATATCCTATATTGTCTTTCTCCCAGCTATTTTGATATTCTTTCAATTTTATTATGTTCGCATGTCAGTGCAGATGGCCTTTTGCCCATTGGCAAATAGGCCTGGGGTGGGGGGCTCAGTTTATTTTTTGCTTTTTAGGTCCTGTCCGTATCATACGACCATATATTGCACATATTAGACGTGATGCTACCAACGCATTATTCAAGATTAAGATGTCCAAGAGGAGAGCGAATACACGCCCCCACCCATGCAACGCAATTCCCTCTTTCGCTCATATTCCTTTACTAACTCCATAAATGCAGAAGAATAGCTTTCTACTGCTGACCTGGAATTTGCGTGGCTTGGCCAGTTGCGTCAAACGTCATAAAGTATATCAATATTTGCACAGGCATAAGGTATCAATAGCACTTTTACAAGAGACTCACCTCACTCAACAAACACTCAAATCATTGAGCAAGCGCTGGAGGGGCACAATAATTGGGACAACATACTCTGGATATGCTAGAGGCACCTTGATCTGGGTGGCCCCAGGAGTCCCACTACACACACTACACACGCGAGTTGATCCCCAAGGCCGCTATGCAATCTTGGAGGGTACCTTAGACGGCCGCCCACTGACATTCGTCTCCCTATATACACCTGATTCAGGTCAATCCGCATTCCTGCAAACATTGACTCCAACATTACTTAGAGACCCGTCGGTACCAACATACTGGGGGAGGGGATTTTTATTGCGTCCCCGACCTCGATCTGGACCGCTCACGTCCACCACTCCCAGGGGCACAGTGTGGTATCTTGCCTTCTTCTCTACTCTGTCCTTTCTTTGTGTCCTGTACTTTGCTGCTCAGCCAGTCTCTGTGATGTCATGGAATGTTGCCTCTGTGTATGTTCAAGTGTATCAGTCAGTTTATCTATGTAGGCTGAGCAGCAGGCTTGCTGCTCCCGGTGGGGCTTACTATCCTGTACATACATACTTGGATTAATATGCTGTTTATCCTACTTCAACTCCTGTAACTATTTCCTAAGAATAAACCTGGAACTTGGATACAGCTACAACAGAGTCATCTTATTTTTATGGAATTTCACACACAGGTTATTGGACTTGCACACCACATAAGGACCAGGGCCACCCAGATGCAATTGAGTGATAGCTGGCACGCCAGACACCCCACAGAACGGGTATACTCACACTATTCTACACTCCATGACCTATACACAAGAGTCGATGCTATTTATTGTTCAGAATCTGCTATAGCCCAAGTGTCTCACGCCGAGTACTTAGCTCGTACACTTTCAGACCACTGCCCCCTACAACTGCAGCTATCCTGGGGTACATACAAATCCAGTATACCAACCTGGCGTCTTTCCCTGGAGGCGCTTCGCGATCCCACCCTTCGCGCCTCTATATCACAATCCATAACAACATATTTCCAGACTAATGCAGGAACAGAAACACATGCTGGCATTGAGTGGGATGCGCTCAAGGTGGTCTTACGTGGACAGGTCATTAAAACAGTGTACGGGTCTCGTATGTCCCTCTCTAAGGAACTGCAGGAGCTAGAAACAGAAATAAAGCACTGCGAACACATCACCCCCACTGACCCACACATAACACCCTTGCTAACCAAAGCCAGACTGACTCATAAGGAAACACTGGACAAACTATGTGCTTTAGATTATAATCAATACTTAGCTAGACGGCATGCAGAGGGCGACCAAGCTGGTAAGACAATAGCATGGCTACTGAAAAACGATCACTCGCAGCCCCCCATTATGGCTATTTACACCACAGACGGCCAATTGGTAAATACACAAAAACAAATAAACGACTCCTTCCATCACTATTACATCGCATTATACAAAGCCCCTGACCCAGGCGATTCTCAGGCAATGCAAACCTTCCTAGAGCTTGCAGCTCTTCCACAGATAAAACAAGCTCAATACGCAATGCTAGAAGCCCCTATCACAGAGGCTGAAATCTCTGAAACAATTAAACAACTAGCAAACAGTAAAGCTCCCAGGATGTAGGGATGGCCCTCAGAATTATTTACCACTTATTCGGCGCAGCTAGTTCCCCGCTTATCTACCGTCTATACGGAATCATTTGACCGAGGTATATTACCGCCTTCTCTTCGTGAGGCGATATTGGTGGTGCTCCCGAAACCCGGCAGGGACCCACTCCTCATGAGCTTTTATCGCCTGTTGTCCTTATTAAATTCTGACTAGAAAATTCTAGGTAAGCTATCGGCCAATAGGCTAATAGACATTGTCCAATTACTGGTACATACAGATCAAAACAGGTTTATCCCAGGCAGAAACACAGGACTGAATCTACGTCGATTATTTAATTTATTAGAATGGACACAATCGACAAACGAACAGTACTGGATCGCTGCCTTGGATGTCGAGAAAGCATTCAATACCTTGAGTTGGGACTATCTGCTAGCAGTGTTGACAAAGTTCGGCATGGGTCCCAAGTTCCTAAAATGGGTGAAGATACTATATACCAATCCACGAGCTCAGGTAAAGACGGGTCGCACCGTTTCGCCCCCTTTCGAGATAGAGCGGGGAACCAGACAGGGTTGCCCGCTATCACCAATTATCTTCGCATTGGCCATGGAGCCTCTGGAGTGCGCATTATGCAGCCGCGTCCTGGACTGGGGCATACAAGTACGCACACAGTGGCACATAGTCTCCCTCTACGCTAATGATGCGTTGATCTATCTTTGTAATCAAAACGAGGCCCCACGAGTCCTTATTGAACTGTTGAATGCACACACTCGGCTGTCCAGCTTGAAAATAAATTGGTCCAAGTCAGTGCTGTTCCCAATGTCACCTATACCCATACAACAGAGGCAGCATCAACCTCATGCCCCACTTGCCAGGGCATACGACTCTTTTAAATATTTAGGGGTCCAGTTTTACCACTCTCTGATAGACCTCGTTGATGGCAACTTGGGCAAAGCAATTGCTGGCACTCGCGCTACACTCCTGTTCTGGACTAATCTGCCATTGTCCCCCATGGGTCGAATAGCTATCTCCAAGATGCTCTTACTCCCCAGACGCCTTTATTTCTGTGCAGTTCTCCCCCATAGGCTCCCCCAGAAAATATTTCAAGACCTGAGGTTGTTACTTGTATCCCTGATCTGGGGTGGTTCCAGGGCCAGGGTAGCACTTTCGAAATTATATCTCCCTCTGTTGGAAGGTGGCCTAGGGGCGCCCAACTATGAACACTATTATGCAGCTGCGCAACTCCAGTGGCCCATGCGATGGTTGGCGAAAAACAGCTTGACCGAATTAGACACCTGGGCAATATCACTACGACAGCCAGCTATGCTAGAATGGCTGTCTGGCACCAAAACGCCACTACAAAGGAAAAACGGAAGCATCCTGATGACAGCAGCCCGCAATGCTTGGATGAAATATGTTCTGCCCAGATGCCAATCACCACCGTATGCCCCAGACCTCCCCCATGAGGTGACCCCTGGTGCATACACTTGCCTAAAACGCCCAGAACTGGCTGAGTGGCTAGCAGTCAGTTTAACCACATGGGGAGATTTATTCATAGATTCAACATTGTGTGTCTTTGACGCTCTGATGGATGACTATGGTGTGTCACCAGGGACTTTCTTATTATATGCGACGTTGTCGTAACAGGCACTACAAATATGGGGGGATATAAGCACTGAACCTATAACCTCCGGTGCCCTACAGACATTAATAACACATGGTACGGGCAGAAAGGCAATTACAGCCATTTGTAACTCCCTCAGAGCAGATGCGGCCCCCTCACTAACACCAGTGCGCGAATTCTGGAACACAGCATTATCAATCAAAATCACTGACAAACAATGGGCGCAATGTGTGGGAATCCCCAAGATAATATCCACAAATGCTAGACTAAAATTTCCCAATTCAACTACCTCCATCATACATATCTAACCCCACATAAACTGGCGCGCATGTATCCAACATCCATTGATCTCTGTCCTAGATGTCAAAATACAGATGCCACATTCCCACATATGGTCTGGACATGCCCTCAACTTTCGACATATTGGGGGGGTGTTTCCGAAATACTAACAGCAGTAGTGGGAACTACAATTGCAGCCCAGGGAGTACACTTCCTTATCGGTATCACGAAACGCAATGCACGTCGCAAGAATATTAATAAATTCCTGGACTTAGCCCTGGTTTTCGCCAAACGCACACTGGCTATGGCCTGGAAGTCATCTGTAGGCCCCACTATACATGCCTGGTTACTGGCCCTTCATCGGGCTTTAGTGGCTGAACACGATACTCAGTCATCCCATACTCTACGATTGCCCTCAGGGACCCAACCTATTGACTGGCAAAATTATTTATCCACAATAGAAGCTAAACTTATTGGGGCACACACAAACTCGTAACATACCAGTGGCACTGCAGCCATGATCCATCAAAATGCCTAAAAGGAAACGAATACCTATATAGGCTATATTAAGGGGCACATCCCCCACGTGCAATTACACCCTTTTTCTCTCTTCCACCCCCCACCTTCCCTCCTTATTAGACACAGAGCCACACAGTGCTCACAATTCACACGTGCACATATATATCAATGGAAATTAGCTACCCCACAAGGTGATCATACCTACGCACCCAAGCCCGACACACCAGGATCACTCTCAGAAATGATGGCTATGCAATCTCTTCCCTCCCCTCTCGCATCTTACACATGTTTACATACCTCGCAGTAATCAATGTTGGCACACACCAAAGATGGCCTTCACTTATGCATGATAACCACGGGACAAGCACCTCAGTTACACTGGATAATGTTTGTTATTGTAAAAATGTACAGTTATTCAGCTCAAAGTGCTCAGGAAAGCCTCTGGCAAAGATTAATGTTTCTGGTTCACGATTATTGCTCCAATCATAACTTGTCGCCCCCACCACGTGATGATGATATGTACAAAATATGTATCCTGCTACAGATTTCGTACTATTGTATGATCGGTTGAAAACTTAATAAATATTATTCACAAAAAAAGAGCACCGGCTGAGAGGGCCTAGTGGGAATCAGTGGTTAATGTGGGGCTGAATTCATCCCCTTCCTACCCCTGCGTACAAGGAAATTCCACCCGGGCGCTTTCATCTCATGCAGCTCTTTGTCCCGGAGTCGGTGGGTTTTCCATCCGATCTCAGCTGTAATCCAAGCAGATACTTATGTGGGGGTGTCGGCGAGGGTGGCCCTGAGGGTGTCTCGATCACGGAAGAGCGTTATCCACCCGTTACACATACCTGGATCCTGCCACATAAGAAGAGAGATGCTGTTCTCATATTCCAAGGCATGCTGTGATAAGTGCATGTGAGAGGTCGGAGCAGGTGGCATACCGTGAGTGTGAAAGGGACCACGGGCCCTCCTTGCCCAGTTAAAATAACTAGGAACAGTGCATTTTTTCAGGGCTGATTTTTTTAGCTGCTATGTTTTACCTGCCCCCTACTCTGACACAAAACCCTCTACAATGTGTATGCCGACCTCTGCTTCTGGTGTCCTGGCTTCAGCCTGCAGTTCCTTTACACAACACATCTTATAGTGCACAAAGAACATCCCTGGGAATAAATTAAGCCTGGGTGAAATTCGCGTCATAACCTTTGCAGAAATTCAACAAAATGCCCCAAAAATTAAGCTAAATACTCGAGATGCCGAACTGGCACAGTGCACTGTTTTCTTTATAGATGTGTGTTCTCGCGTCCATTTCAGGAGCAAGAATGGATTTTGCACTAAAATGAATAGTGCAAAATCACAAGTGATACAAACAAGGCAGCTTTGCATTGTTCGTTCTGGTTGTTTCCGTTCTCCAGGAATAGGATTTTTTTTTTTACCCAAAATACACGATGTGGCATAATGGCGTAACCTCGGATAGTTCATGTAACAAGAATAACATGAAATACTTGAAATTGTAATAAGAGTCTGCCCTGGCCTAGAATAAATATAGGTCTTAACTTGTTCCCTCGAAAAGAGCTGTACAGATAAAACTCCAATATATACGTTGCATGAAAAAAATAAACCCTCCACTGCAATGATTGAAAAAAAATGGCACAATGGAGAAATGGGCGCTATCTGGAGAAGGGGTTGGAGCCCAAGCCTGGCATGTGGCATATGCCATGACATATGCCACAGCGTGCCACATTTTGTGGATATGTTGTTTGAGCTATAATTGTGTTATAAACCCCGCAGAAGTGCTAGTGGCTTTTTTTAAAGATATATCTGGGTTGAATTAACAAAAACATAATAAAAAATTCCAAATACATAAGTTATGGGCCTTGAACCCTTGTCAAAAATCATTCATAGCCCCTGTTAGATACCACTACACCATCTGCTTTGCTGTACTCATCTAGGAGCCCAAAGCCTTTTTGTCATAGAAAAAGTGCGCTGGTCCTTCTTCTATTTCTATGTTGTTTTGCTTTTACATGCCACAAATCCACTCTTGATTTTCATATTTTAAACACAAATAGCCCTTCCTTTCTTTCACTCTGGCACTTGCCCCATGCATTTCTTTTTCTTACCCAATCATCCCCAAATTCTCATTCCACAAAATAAGGGATTTCTTTCATAGCAAACCTTGGCCCCCTTCCACATGCCACAGCATGTCACCAATGTCTGACATGCATTGGCTTGACTAAAGTGGCCCCAAATCTGCCATGAAATGCTAGGGGGTGATTTACAAAGGGACAGGTTTCATTTGTGTAAATTAGAAAAAAAATGGAAAAGAATATAAAAATGGATTTTCCCCAGCTGGGGTTTGAACCCTGGTCAAAAAGCAACGATAGCCCATGTTAGCTACCACTGTACCATCTGTCCTGCCGACATTTTTGCTGCCGACAGCCTTTTTATCATGGAAACAGTGTGCTGGTCCTTCTTCTATTTCTATGTTGTTTTGCTTTTACATGCCACAAATCCACTCTTGATTTTCATATTTTAAACACAAATAGCCCTTCCTTTCTTTCACTCTGGCACTTGCCCCATGCATTTCTTTTTCTTACACAATCATCCCCAAATTCTCATTCCACAAAATAAGGGATTTCTTTCATAGCAAACCTTGCCCCCCTTCCACATGCCACAGCATGTCACCAAGGTCTGACATGCATTGGCTTGACTAAAGAGGCCCCAAATCTCCCATACATTGCTAGGGGGTGATTTACAAAGGGACAGCTTTCATTTGTTTAAATTAGAAAAAAATGGAAAAGAATATGAAAATCGATTTTCCCCAGCTGGGGTTTGAACCCTGGTCAAAAAGGATCAATAGCCCATGTAATCTACCACTGTACCATCTGTTCTGTTGAATATCTTTGCTGCCCATAGCCTTTTTGTCATGGAAAAAGTGTGCTGGTCCTTCTTCTATTTCCTTGTTTTGCGTTTACATGCCACAAATCCACTCTTGATTTTCATATTTTAAACACAAATAGCCCTTCCTTTCTTTCACTCTGGCACTTGCCCCATGCATTTCTTTTTCTTACACAATCATCCCCAAATTCTCATTCCACAAAATAAGGGATTTCTTTCATAGCAAACCTTGCCCCCCTTCCACATGCCACAGCATGTCACCAATGTCTGACATGCATTTGGCTTGACTAAAGAGGCCCCAAATCTTCCATACACTGCTAGGGGGTGATTTACAAAGGGACAGCTTTCATTTGTTTAAATTAGAAACAAAATGGAAAAGAATATAAAAATCGATTTTCCCCAGCTGGGGTTTGAACCCTGGTCAAAAAGAGATGATAGCCCATGTTAGCTACCATTGTACCATCTGTTCTGTTAGATATTTTTGCTGCCCATAGCCTTTTTGTCATGGAAAGAGTGTGCTGTTCCTTCTTCTATTTCCATGTTGTTTTGCTTTTACATGCCACAAATCCACTCTTGATTTTCATATTTTAATCACAAATAGCCCTTCTTTTCTTTCACTCTGGCACTTGCCCCATGCATTTCTTTTTCTTACCCAATCATCCCCAAATTCTCATTCCACAAAATAAGGAATTTCTTTCATAGCAAACCTTGCCCCCCTTCCACATGCCACAGCATGTCACCAATGTCTGACATGCATTGGCTTGACTAAAGAGGCCCCAAATCTCCCATACACTGCTAGGGTGTGATTTACAAAGGGACAGCTTTCATTTGTTTAAATTAGAAAGAAAATGGAAAAGAATATAAAAATTGATTTTCCCCAGCTGGGGTTTGAACCCTGGTCAAAAAGAGATTATAGCCCATGTTAGCTACCACTGTACCATCTATTCTGTTGGATACTTTTGCTGCCCATAGCCTTTTTGTCATGGAAAGAGTGTGCTGGTCCTTCTTCTATTTCCATGTTGTTTTGCTTTTAAATGCCACAAATCCACTCTTGATTTTCATATTTTAAACACAAATAGCCCTTCCTTTCTTTCACTCTGGCACTTGCCCCATGCATTTCTTTTTCTTACCCAATCATCCCCAAATTCTCATTCCACAAAATAAGGGATTTCTTTCATAATAAACCTTGGCCCCCTTCCACATGCCGCAGCATGTCACCAATGTCTGACATGCATTGGCTTGACTAAAGAGGCCCCAAATCTCCCATACACTGCTACGGGGTCGATTTACAAAGGGACAGCTTTCATTTGTGTAAATTAGAAAAAAAATGGAAAAGAATATAAAAATCAATTTTCCCCAGCCGGGGTTTGAACCCTGGTGTGAAAGCATTGATTAACCATGTTACGTACCACTGTACCATCTGTACCACTGGAATTATGGCTGCTTGAGGCATTTTTGTCATAGAAAGAGTGTCTGGTCTGTCTTCTATTTCCATGTTGATTTGCTTTTACATGCCACAAATCTACACTTGATTTTCGTGATTTATAAACAAATATCCCTTCTTTTCTTTCACTCTGGGACTTGCCCCATGCATTTCTTTTTCTTACACAACCATCCCCAAAGTCTCATTCCACAAATTAAGGGATTTCTTTCATAGCAAACCTTGCCCCCCTTCCACGTGCCACAGCATGTCACAAATGTCTGACATGCACTGGCTTGACTAAAAAGGCCATAAATCTCCCAGACACTGCTAGGGGGTGATTTACAAAAGGGCATCTTCCATTTGGTTAAAATCGAAAAAAAATAGAAAAGGATATAAAAATCGAATTTCTCCAGCTGGTGTTTGAACACTTGTTAAATAAGCACTCAAAGCCCATGTGAACTACCACTGGACCATATTTTTGTTGTTATTGAATTTTGTCCAAAGCCTATGTGTCACGAAAAAGGGTGCTGTCGTTCTTCTATTTTCATGTCATTTTGTTTTTACATGCCACAAATCCACACTTGATTTTCAATAATTTATAAATTAATATCCCTTCTTTTCTTTTCTCTGGGACTTGCCCCATGCATTTCTTTTTCTTACACAATCATCTACAAAGTCTCATTCCACAAATTATGGGATTTCTTTCATCACAAACCTTGCACCCCTTCCACATGCCACAGCATGTCACAGATGTCTGGCATGCACTCCTTGACTAAAGATGCCACAAATCTCCCAGACACTGCTAGGAGGTGATTTACAAAGTGACAGCTTTTTATTTTTTATAACTTTATTTATCATTTTCGTATTGCTTACAACATTGCATGGTCATTCACTGTGATCATCGAAATCTAGTAAGAATAAAGACAAGTATCATTTGCAAAACAAGTGTACTCAAGCTTGCAATGCACCAATGTCTCAGGGTAGCATATATATAATAAATTGTGATATCAACATCTGACCAACCCGGACCAGCGGGCTCTCCCTCACTGTCTGACCCGCACTTTCCTTGACATAATAAACACAACAATTGAGCAGTTGGGTGGGACATGAATTACCCCACCCCAGTGGGGACTATCCCAGCAGGCTGTTGTGAAATAGGGGCAGCACTAATCTACAGTAAGTAATTTTTAAGAGGCTCCCAAATGTCATTTTGCCTGGATGCCGAGGGATGGGTTGTAGCATAAAAGCCACAATTAGTATTATAGTATGTGAGGCTATTGAGCCAATCTTTCACTGTGGGGGAGGCCCTACTTCCCCATTTGAGACCTATTTCCCTCTTTGCGAGCAAAAGGGCAATAGCTGTGAATTTGCACAACTTCTTCGGGAGACCCCCACATAGCCCAACAAGGCGACCTCAGGTGTAGGGACCATCTCAAGGTGGGTCATTTGTGTTATTAATCTGAAAATGGATCTCCAGAAGTCCCCAATCTTAGCGCAGTTCCAAGTCAGGTGGGCAAAATAGGCTTGCGGACTACCGCACTTAGGACAAAAGTGTGTGGTCGATTGGGATCAATGGAGTGAACCTTTGCCGGGGTCATATAGACCCTCCACAAATATTTGAAGTGTATGAGCTTATGTCTGCTGTTTAAGGAGACCTCTTTCGTTTGTGCCCAACAAAAGGACCAGTGAGAGTCTTGAATTGGGTGTCCAAGGTCCCGGTCCCATGCCTCCTTTATCTTGGCCTCCCTGCTAGGGACTAATGACATACATGCTTTGTATAGCTTTGAGATTAGGTGTTCTCCCCCGGAACTTGTGACTAAGAGAGTAAGCAGAGGGAAGAACTCGGGCTCCAACGGGTACTCCGGAATCTTAGCTCTGAGCGCCCTCCGTATCTGGCTACATACAAATTGATCCATGAATGTTGCCTCACTGAACCTCCCGCCCACTGTGCTAGAAAAATCATAGCCCCCTGGGAACAGATCCCCAATCTTATTTATTGACTATGTAGTGAGTGCACGCTGTGCCAGTTTTTCTTCCGTAATGGGGATCCAGGGGTTAGTATTGACAGGGATCTTCGATGAGTAAAGAGCACCACCTCCAGTCACTTTCGTCAACTTACGCCAGGCCCAGCTAGTGGTGCAAACTGTTTGGATATCCCGGGGATCCCTGGGAAAGCCCCGCTGCAGCACCGTACATAGGGGCGCCGGGAGCACCAGGTCAGCCTCAGGTCTAGTGTAAGGGATCCGCGCGTCCGGGTGATACCAGGAGTGTGCGAAACTCCACTGAGCAACCAAATAGTAGATCTGAAGATTGGGGACCCCAAAACCACCTCTCTCATATGGTAAGGACATGGTGTCCCAGCTAACTCTAGGTCTTCCTCCCCCCCAGACCAATCTGATGAGATGAGAACGCAAAGTGCCTAAAAAAGTGTTGGGGAGCGGGATAGCAATGTTGTGAAACAGATATAAAAACCTTGGGAGGACAATCATCTTCACAAGTGCAACTCGACCAGCAAGGGGAAGTGGGAGCCTCAACCAACGCTCGACCTGTTGCTCCAGGTTATGCGCCACAGGGCCGTAGTTTAGTCTAATAATTTGCTTGTTTTCTCTTTGGCTCCGAATACCCATATAGTTGCCCAAATCCTCACACCACGTCAGCGGGAACTCACATTCCCAATGAACAGTGTTCGGCGTCAGGGGGAACATTTCCGATTTTCCCCAATTTATACCCAGCCCTGAAAAAATGCCAAACGGATAATCTCTCTGATGAGCGGTTCAAAATTCTCCTGGGGGTTTCGGACATATAGGATGATATCATCCGCATATAGGGAAATTAGAAGAGGACCAGTTTTGAACTAGAGACCACTGTGCAGTTATCTTTCCTGGAAATGGCTAACCAGAGGGTCCAGTGCCAATATGAAGAGCAGTGGGTAGAGTGGGCAGCCCTGTCTGGTGCCGCGAGTGAGAGCGAACGAAGGGGACAGTGTGCCATTCAATTGAAGCCTAGCGGTGGGCGCGGTGTAAAGCAACGAAGTAAGGTTAATGAATCCCTTAGGGATACCCAACTTTCTCATCACTGCTAAGAAAAAGGGCCACTGCAAGGAGTCGAAGGCCTTTTCGGTAGCGAGTATGACAGCAGCCGCAGGGACCTCCGGAGCGATCCTATGTATTACTGCAAATAATGTGCGCAGGTTTAAAGCAGTCGACCTATGGGGGACAAAGCCCGACTGAGTCGGGTAGATAATGCGGTCCAGCAACAAGGCCAATCTCAGCGCAATCATTTTAGCCAAAATTTTGTAGTCTAGGTTTAAAAGTGATAACGGCCTGTAAGAGCCGCATAGAAGCGGATCTTTCCTGGCTTTTGGAAGGAGGATTATTACAGCCTCACGCAAAGTGAGGGGAAGTTCCTTGTGTTCGAGTTCTTCATTATAAACCTCTAATAGATAGGGCGCTAATAAGTTCTTATAGGTTTTATAAAAGATACCAGTAAAACCGTCCAGGCCTGGGGCCGTCGAGCCATTCATGGCATCTATGGCGCTACTTATTTCCTCGGCGGAGAATGGCTCAGCCAGAAACTGCTGCATGAACTTCTCAAGCCCCACCATAGAAATCTCTGCAAGGTAGCCATTACGGTCTCCCTCGCTATGCGTCACCCATGTTGCATATAATGTGGAATAATATGCTAAAAATTCATCTTTGATATCTGGGGTATCGGTTAGGGTCTGCCCGGTTGAGGAACGGATGCAGGTGATGTATGAACGCCCGGCCGAGGGTCTCAGTAGCCACGCCAACCTGTGGCTAGGTCTGTCACCCTCCCCATAACGCCTTGCAATAGCATACCTGCTTAAAAAATGAATCTCACGCTCTGCTGCTTCTCTGAACCCTGTCTAGAGTGTTAGTCGGTGGCTGAGCAGAGAGGGGTCAGGCCTTGCAACCTGATCTCTATTTAGCATATCTAATTGCTTCTCAATATGCCCAATCATACTATGCAAATCTTTTAGAACCCCAGAATGGTTAGAGATGCATACTCCACGCATAGAGGCTTTAAATGCCTCCCAGAGTATGGCCCACAAGCTCACTGATCCTTTATTCAGTTCAAAGTATTCAAGTATGGCCTCCCGAAGTTCGGAACTAAACACTTCATCCCTCAGTGCCTGCCCGGGGAATCTCCACATCCTGTCACAGCCCTCTGGTCTAGGGACGCGTACTTGCAATACCACTGGGGAGTGGTCAGAATATGTGCTAGGGAGATGCTGGGATGCCTTATACCACGTTGCCAAGTTGGCGGGAGACAAGCCAATAATCTAATCTAGTCCAAGTACCATATTGGGCGGCGTAATGGGTGTAAGTGGCATCTCCCGGGTTGCGCTGATGCCACACATCCACCAGGCCAACAGAATCGCACATATCCAGCAATATGTGGCATGCGCTGGGTTTGGTGTCTGACGAGTTGGGCATACTCTCTTGCGCAGGGTCCAACAGGATATTAAAATCTCTGCTCATGCATGTACATTCTGCATCTAATTGTAGGAACTGTGTGTGAAGGCCTTGGAAGAACTCTGGACTATCGACATTAGGTGCGAATACGCAGATGAACGCCATACAGTGTCCCATCAAGTGACCCGCCACCATCGTGTAGCGACCCTCATTATCAATGTGTGCTTTTAAAAATTGGAAGGGCAGACATTCATGAATCATGACAGCCGTGCCCTGCGCATACATTTTATACCCTGCAAAGTAGCGATGCGGTCCCCAGCCCGACGTGAAAGTGGTGGTGGCAGCTTTGGGCAGGTGTGTTTCCTGTAAGAATGCAATGTCCACCCTGTGACGCTGTAAATAATGCAAGACCTGCTTCCCCTTCCTAGCATTATTAGTCCCCCGGACATTCCAGGTGATCAGTGTCAGATCTGAAAATGTTGACAACCTACCCCGCTCCGACATCCCAATATATTAACAGTGA
>CAWUFW010023648.1:0-72097 GCA_963921515.1 Calotriton arnoldi | reverse complement strand
GTTTTAATGCGCGACGTGTGTAGCTCCCGGCTGGGACCCATGTGAGTATCCCTTTTTTATCCCTTGCACGGTGCCACACCCTCCACACGAGCCGGTCCATTACCCTTCAGGTACTATACAAACGAAACCTTAGTTCCACCACATAATACCAGTTGCTTAAAATGAGCCACATACTGAAATTATCCTTCATCTTCTCATAGGTGTCCCTACGATCATAGGTCCTGAAGAGACCCTACACTGCACACAGGGTCGAAACGCCGTCGACAAGTTGCATAAACGAACCACTGTCCACCAGCACTGATCACTGTATCTAGCGCTGTATACTGTACATATATATGTAAATGGTCGTTTATATTAAGCATTGGAAACCTTGTATATATTTCACATATATGTCACTAATGTTCTAGGTTCCGTTTTTCACTGGGACACCTTTCACTCAGAACCATATGTCCAAGTGCACTATTGTGTAACAGTATTTCATTTCAAGGATTATAGAAATATTTTTGATTCAAAAACAAATCAGAGGTGTATTTGCTTCCTTCTCTCTCCAATATCTCTATAACCCAATATATTGCCATTGTGCTCATATACATTGAGATTACTTCATTAAGTGTCCACAGGAGCCTTTGTACTTTGATAATAAAATACTTTCAGGATAAACAGGTAAGATAAATGTATAAACAACAAACTTAAATGTGACACATGTATTTAGTCTGTGCTTATTCTGAAAATATGGCATATATTCAGCAATTCTGGACCTATGTTGGAGACCCCTTCATAGTGGAATTCAACATTTAAGACATTTCTTTATAAGTCGATCATGATGAAATATTTATCGAAAATATGCTGTAAGCGTCCTTTGTTGCCACAAAAAGTTGCCTTTATTAGTTAACACAATGTAAAATCATTATTTTATTTTTTTAAAACCTATAGCAAATATTATTCCCCCTTTTGACCTGTATTTTATTCAGCTCATTGCACTTGGGTAGATTAGAAGATTGCGGACTCAATACTGCTATTTCAGGCAAGGTGGTCAACCCTTGGAACACAGTTGCAAATGTCGAGTACCCCATCCGCAAAAAAATGTAAATAAGGCCCTAAGTGCCATTCTTCAGTGGCATACAATCACCCTTTCTTTGAGAAATATAAGATGTGAAGCGCTGCACTTAAGTTTCCAGAACACATTTGCTGACATGTTGGCAATAATCAAAAGACATGTATTCACAGACAGTGGACAAAATAGTGACCGTAAGCATGTCACAATTACAAATACTCATGCAACATACAGTTCACATGACGTGGATTTATGTACCTGCACTGCATGAATTGACTCATAAAAGTAATCAAGTTACTACATAATGTTACATTTAAATTAACTTGTGTTGAGATGGGAATGCTGCCTGCATGGTGTGGAGCCCTTTCCTATGCCCTGCATGCACAAATGCAAGTATGAGCTTTGATGATTTATATACTTTTGTGACCTACCCTCATGCCAAACCAGTGCAGTTCAGAAGGCCTAGGCCTGCTATTTGACGTCTAGTCATGCACTTGCCCAGGACATGGATGTCCACAAGTGTGCACTCAAGAAGTGGACAAGGAAATCAGGGCTAGCTGTAGGAAGCATTTTTGCGATTGCAAATAGCTCAATTTGCAGAATTGGGCCGTTTGCAACAACAAAAATGCCTTTTCTGATGTACAAAGCCCAAATTCCGATTTGGTAACTTGTTACAGATTTGCCATTTTGGTTTTGTGATTTGATATTTGGAAGGGGCGTGTTTAGGGCATCCAGTGCTTATTTTGCAAAAAATGAAGTGCAAGGGCCTTCATCAGGAGGCCACTGCAGCCTACACCACCCATTGCCCCTGCTATCGCTACCAATGACAGTCCCAAGCCAGCTACTAACGATCACACTCCAACAATTGTGACAATTCACACTATTCCAGACCCCCAAAGCTATAAGATTAGCATGGGCGGCAGGTAATAGTCATTTTTAATGTATATTGAAGTAGTAAATAACTGTTGTTGTGCTCACTCTAAATCAGATAAACAGCCCACTATGTGGCAGATTCATAAGTGCCCGTGCTGCCAATTAAGTGCACTTGCCGAGTACCAGAAACCACCGGCTCAAATTAAGCACTGAGGGCATCCCTTCCTAATACAGATTTGCAGTATTATGTACGAATGTTATGCAACCGAAATTCAGTCGCAAAACATGCGCAATTTACCACCAATTCAAAGTCGGTGGTAACCCATTTGCAAATGGGATTGGGTCCTCAAAGAATTCCTTCGACTTTGAGAATGATTGAATAAATATTTTTTAAGAGCAGTCAGTGGTCCCACGAACCACTGCCTACTCTTAAAAAATGAAACTTAAACGTTTCATTTTGTTTTTCTATGCATACCTTTTTCCTTTAAGGTAAACAGACTGCATTTTACATTTTAAAAAATGCTTTATTTAAAAACATTCACAGACATGGTAATCTGTTGACCCCAGCAGGCCACCATCCCTGTGATGGCAGCAAATCCTAGTTGGTTGCAAATCTTTAATATGCATGAGGTAGGTCTATTTGTGACCCACTAGAAATCGATAATGAAACTCAAAAGAGTTATATACATTAAGAATAGCGATTTCCTAATTGCAATTCTCTGGAAATTGCAATTAGGAAATCGCTATTTTTTTGTGTGAGTTTTATATACATCTTGCCCACTTTCCCTTTCACAAACTCTTGAGTGTTGCACAGTGGTGACAGCACATAATGTTTTTCAAAGATAGGTGCATGCATGGTGCTTTTATCTGCCTGCTGGTCCATTTCATAAAACTTGTGCTGATAATGATGACCTCACAATTATAGTTCTAAATGAAGGGCACGTGGATGTATATGTATGCTGTATGAGGAAGGAATTACACATTGTTTGTTGGTATGAAAGAACCAGAGTGTGATTGGCCTGGCCTTTAGATTCTGTATGCTGTTGCCTGGCCTGATGCACAATATAAAGGTGAGTTTGCTTACACACTCAAACTGGAAGTGTATCGCTTACAATCATGAAGCTGGAAGGTGTGAACCTGAACACTGAAGTGGTGAAAGAGGAAACAGGCTCCCCCTTGATAGTTAAGGGCATTAGTTTGTCCATTCATTAGAGTTTGGTGAACAGGATACTCAATCACAAACTTGATGGATGTTCTATCTGCTGTATTACAAGTGTGTTATAGTCTATAGCACTTGCAATTCGTCAGGAGGAATATCGCAAGTTTTGACAGATAATCTCGCCCACAAAGCACTAATGAATGGACAATATTTTATCATGCTCAATGTCATGCAACACACTACAACCAAGTTATTGGTTTTGTATGTGGATAAATATATTAGTAGACACATAGCATTAACAACATGTTAACATGCAATCCTGCATGCAGGTTTTGATTTAAGCATGGTTTGTACAGTGGCGTAGCAAGGGGGGGTGGGAGCTCTGCCCCGGGCGTCACGAGTTTTGGGGGCGGCGACCCCCCCGCTCTTCCATGCGTTTGCCGCAGAAAAATCGCCAGCACCCCCCTCCCACCGCTCTTACGGCCGCCACGGGCAACAAAGTCAGGGACCGCCACGGGCGGCAAAGTGGCTAGCTACGCCACTGAGTTTGTATTCACACACTAAGCATTGTCAAGACACATAAGCTACATCAATAGTTGCTAAGGAGATTAAACTCACCCCCTTGTCGCTACACCTGGACCTTCAAATCTCCTTCCAAGTCAGGGTTAGTGAGGATAAGCCACCCAAAGAATACAATACATCTTCGGGGTCAGCAACTGCTGCCCCTGCTTTTTCTGCTGTGAGGACCTTTGAAGTTGATTCAAAGTGATTAGGCGTGTCCACTGCTAAGGTCATCCCAATGGTTGCAGCAGTGGATACTGCAGTGCTTGTAGAACCCCTGACAGCACACACTCCTGGCAATGGCCTGCCTGATGCTGTTCTTGTTGAAAGGCCTGACATACTAAGAGAGAGATAAGAGCAAAGAAAGATATACAATTTAAAACCATGTAACATCAGACATCAAAATGTGAATGATACATTATGTGACTTTAAGTTCACACACATTGGTTTAGTATTTGAAATATTGGATTTTTTTAGGAGGACATCACTCAAAGTTTTGTGATGACATTAGGTAAGACCATTTCTCTGTTGCTTGATGAATATTTAGTATTTTCAGTATGCTACTTTTCTCAAATGTTTACATCGTATGGCACTGTAAAATAACATATCTTTATGCATCACATCTATGCCGGTAAAAGTGCCCATATTTATGCATGGATATATATTCCTAGTCATGCCGTTCTACTTTTATCCTTATGTTGGCCCTTGCAATAGGTTTGGAGGTATGCCTGGGTCTGAAACACCATGTATTTCCAAATTTCAGAATATTATGCATTTCCTATTGTCAAAGGCCTGTACTGCCATTTAAAATCCACTTTTTCTAAATATAATTTTTTGTTTAAAGGCCCTTATTTTGAGTGTGTTAGAGACTACATATCAAATATGTCACATTATTAATTTCTTATCTGTACTTTCTAATGTTGTGTCTTCCCTGCAAGATCTGTATTTACACGACTGTCTGTACACATTGTTGATGTATGCTTCTCACTTGCTGGTGTATGGGACCTAGTACATTTTAATTAAACATAAACATCTGCTGTTTGTTTAGAGAAAGATGTTAGTTTGAATGTTACTGTTTGTGTTAATGAGATGTGTATTGTCTGTCTTGACTGATTGCCAGCAGGATCAAATGTTATATGATATCTCAATAGGTAGTGACAAAACCCATTTTATGCCGATTGACTCCAAGTAGGTGGCGCATGCACACTTTATTAGCATTAACTTATTCTTTATTTGGAAAAAACACATATAGTATGGGTTGTATTGTAGCCCATGAGGTAATTTTGTTATTGGATGAGCAAGTTCAGGTTCCCCAACAGATGTTTTAGAGTACTTTTACAGACAGCAGTCCATGAGCAGATTGGAAATGCGTGGTTATCAGGTGATTAAGGTGAATTGCTCAGAGTCTCACAGTCGAACAGCACTTTGTGGCTCTTTTAATGGTCAGTTCGATCTTGGAGGCGTCAAGGGAGTTGGTGGCAGGTGCCTCCATGGCCAGCAGTGTGTCGCTTTCCATGGTGCTGCCGGCACTGGATGCTTCAGCCTAGCAGCTGACAGCAAACGGTGCTTGTGCAGCCAGGTAAGCGGGTGCTAAATCTGACACTGCTGCAGTCTGTGTTTTGAAGGCATCCTGCACCATCCCATAATGTAGGGTTCTCACACTCAGGTGAAGCTCCAGGAGATCGTTATGGGCCATCTGGAGATTGTTCTTTGCCTCTAAGAGGTCAATTTTCTGGTCCGGCTGATACTCCTGAAGCCCTTTAAAAGCCACTATATGACCGTCACTGGGTGGTCACCAGTTTCGACTGTCCTACCAACACAGTGGAGGTTCTGGCTGTGGTTGCTACAGGAATAAAGAGAGGAGTGACCATAGTTGTTGTAGTGGTGGGGGCCACAGATGGCTTGTCCGGGCACTGATGTTTGCGATGGAGGCTAAACTCTGCTGTATATTCATGATCTTGTGGCCTCAAGGAGACGGAGAGGTCTAGGGCACTGGCCAGTCAAACCTGACGGACCAGGTTGGTCACCAAGGTCTTCCTCAGGGGCAGGAGTACTACTGCTCCAACTGATGGCTTGGGATATTTTTTCCTCAGTTGGAGCAGCCAACACTGTACACTGACATGACTGTTATTTTTCAGTATCGAGAACAAGGGTGAACCGAAAATAAGAGAACCTGAGGCAATACAATATGTTCAAGAAACAGTGGTCCGCTAAGGTATGATTCTCATATCAAGTATCTCTATATTCCATAGAGAGAACACTTAGTGGACCACTGTTTCTTGAACATTTTATTTTTCAGTGTCACCTACAAAACAAGGAAACAGACAATGTTGACATTTTATATCATTTTTGTTTGTCAGAAACTCAAGCGCTGTCTTCCCACCGGAATCTGCATTCCAGTGATAAAGAGATGCCTGTGATTCCACGCATGCCACAATCTAGATGTGACAGGAGAGCCTTTTCTTATGTGGCTCCCACCATATGTAACAGTTTGCCTTTCTCTCTTCGGACTTGTCCTGACTATAGCAATTTTAGGAGAGCACTAAAAACACTACTGTTCTAGATCTCATACTCAGGTTGAGTTTACTGAGCGCCGAGATACCCCTGCAGGGGTAATTCGTGCACAATATCAAATTGTATTAATAATAATTCATATCATAATAGTTGCAATGGTATGCTATTGGTTATCAGACTTTTATTGATGTAGAGTCAGAGAGCTCACCAATGATTTTCCTCACCCTATAGATGCAATGGAGGAGCCTTGTGCTGAAAGTTTTGTAAAGTGACATAAGTAAAACATCTTGAGGGAAAAATCGTACAGAGTAAACTCTCTTGACTGAATGCCATCCCTTCCATTATTGTATAAGGACACACAGCCAGTGTACTAAGTTGGATGTGGATGTTATCTTTCCAAACCTTTTTTCAGTTGCATGTCCCTTCCAAATCTAACTGATGGCCTTGAAATCTTGCTCCACTTCCTACAAGTTTGAAATGAGCATGTGCGAGTAACTCAACCAGAGTTCAGATGGATTTATTTGTGATACTGTTATTTTTTCTTTTATCATATGTGTTATTTAGCACATTAGAATAATTTGCACTTGAGAATACTTGATGTACCATGATGGTAGCATGGTTGTGGCCTATTGTGCTCCTCCCCATTGGTCTGGTAGGTGTGTATTTTGTGATGTTAAATGTGTAAAGTATATTCATTTGGTATCTTACCTATATGATTCTATAGAGGCAATATCTTAGCCACATAACGTCCTGTAAATGCATAGTCCTTCGTTTGTTTTCTTTCTAGTTGAGGGTGTTTTAACTGTAGTGTTATGACTCTCATGGCCTTTACAAAGTAAAAATGTCCTACATGTTCCACATTTATATTTTCTGTATGTAGCTTATTTGGGTTGAGTGTTAACATTCTATATACCACACAGTTTGTTGTGTTGTCCATTGTGAAATCCCATTTGGAAGTCTACAAGGTAGGGATTGGGCTACCTGGCCTCAGCTGTGTGGGCTACGGCAGTTTGGCTCTATTGTCCTGGGGTCCATCATACTATTTATTAGCAAAATTAGGCCACGCACAACCCCTGCAGCACTTGACTGTTAGTGGTAGTGATGGAGCAAGGACTCACAAATGAGACTTGCTCAGACGCAATCGCCTCACAGTATTAATTTATTAAACTTGTATGGTTTGTACTAACTTTTGCATACACTACATAAATAGTAAGGAAGCTTGCCTATGTATTTAACTAACAAGTAACGCTTGTCTTTATTCTAAAATGGCCGCTAAAGCGCGGGAAACTTACTGCGCATGTCTCAACAATATCACATGGTGTGATGTCTCTCTTTGCTTGGTGGGAAACTCCTGCTTCTGCGCAGTGTGCATTAAAATGGCTGCTAGATGTTTTCACATGCTACAGCTTGCTCTCGTGTTATAATTAAATTGTCATTTCTCTAACGCTACTAATGCGGGATAGAATTTATAAGTAAATGGGAATAGAATAGAAAGATTGGGTATACAGTGAAACATTTTATTTGTGATTTTAATATTTTCTTCTTTGACTTTTATTAGTTTGTAAACTTGGGCCTGGGGTTGGTGAACTGAAACTCAAGAGACAATGATTCTGCGCACGCGTCCTGCATGACTGCCAAAAAGAAAAGGATGAAGTCAACCTGGACGTCGTCCAAGGCCACGACCTAATGGCCAACATTGCTGTACCCATGTTGTTCCTGTTAAATTTGCAACTATGTACATGAACAATGTATAAACTTTGTCGTGAGACGGGTGGGAAATAAAGCAAATGTATTACATTTAATGGGCGGTATTTTAAAACAATGGTCTTCAGAAAATTGAACTAAATCATATGGTGTGAGGATCAACCCCCTGTCCCTGTCCAATCAGAAGTAGTGGTCCCATATTTTTGCAACATTAATGGGAGGTACATGGGCGTAGAAGGGTATAACAGATATAGAATTAGCTAATTAATCAGAACAGGGGACACAGAGAGATCAGAAGACATAGAAGGCAGAAGAGGAGCTCAGAACAGGCGTTCACACAGAGAGGCAGAGGCTCCAGACCGACAAGCTGATCGATTGCAGACTGAACCGCTGTCCAGAGAGGTCCTGAGGAGGGGGCGGCGGAGTCCATTAGAAGGAAGGCACGGGAGAATCAAGGAGAAGTTGAGTATCAGAGAGGGGAACGACGCAGGCGTCGTTGGTAGAGAGGTCACCGGCCCTGTTCTGAACCTGAAGGAGGTCTTTACTCTTCGTCCTTCCTGGGTCCCATCTTTTCCAACTCCTTGGCCAAGGGGTTTGGTTCTTGCACTTTAGGTAATTATACTTGCAACCTTTAGTTGCGCTGCTGTCTCTATCTTCTCCTTTCTGAGGGACCGTCATTGATCAATAACTATTATTCTATGCTTCATCCTTGATATGCGATTAAGTATCATGCAGCTCTGTAATTTACTCTGCTAAATCTTTAGATAAACATTTAAAAACTTCCTGACTCTGTGATTATTTCAGGATTATGAACTGTAATGAATGTCACTCATTTTAAATTTCCCAATTGGCAAAGGATTCATTGGTAAGTCATTACTCTTCAATCAGAAAGGTAATTGGTAGCAGGGATTTTGATAAAGAGTACAACTGACTCACCAGCGTAAGTATTAGCGTAGTATGAATGTATGGGCCCAAGTGAGTATTTGGTGTATGAATGCTGTTTGCTAATATCGCGCTGGATCAGTTTTCTGGTTATCAGAGGATGGTTGTACTTTGTTAATTGGGTAATGAGAGTTTTATTTTTTATGAACTAACATCCGTGTGTTCAAAGTTGTTTTATGTTGTCTAGAATTCCCCGGGGAAAATTGAATAGCGGATGGTAAGTAGAAGCCATACTGCAGTGAGGTTATCTGTCAGGCAGAAATAGTACTGAAAAGGTTAAGCAGGGCTATCAGTACTTGTTAGGGACTCTATGCGTGTGAGTAATAGCAAGAGGAATGCTGGTAAATTGTTATATCACCTAGAAAGGGTAACATTGAAAAAGTAGCAGGTACTTCTGAAGCTTGCGTGAAGAGTAAACGGAAGGGTTTTGCTCGTAGTATATGTTTAGTAAACGGAAAGGTTTTACTAAGTGTGAGAGAAACTATTTTTTTTTCAATTTAGAGAAACTGGCACGATAGCGAATGTTTGATGTTGTTACTGAATTTTAATTAAAGTCGTAGAGAAAATAAAGTTGTTTCGTACAAATTTGTAAAGGGAGAGTCAGCTGCCGGAGAGGGAGCTGACGTCACAAAACGCCGCGCTGGGATTGGTTGAAAACAGCGGGTGTGGAAGACTCTTGTAAAGGAGGGGTCAGTAGTCAGGAGCAGTACTGACGTCACAGGTGCCGCGCTGGGATTGGTTGAAAACAGCGAGAGACAGAGAAGCGCAGATTGTAAAGGAGGGGTTGACAGACAAACGTCACAGAAAGGCCGCGCTAGGATTGGTTCAGAGATAAAAGTTAGCTGGCATTTGATTGGTTGATATCATAGAAGCTAAAATATTAGTGGATAGAGATTGCATGTTAAAACGCGATCCAACTTTAACAGGAACTCGTCCTGATAGGAGATATTTAGGCTTTGCGGAATATAATTTTATACATCGAGATCTACCCAAGATGTACGGAGAAAAGAGAAAAATGTCATTTCTACAAAAGATTAAGAATTATTTTAAAAAGGATAAACCCATCAAAACTAGGGAAGGAATTATCATTCCACCGGCTAAAACGCCTGCTTCATTCATGATGATGGAGAGAGGTTATCATACTTGTGTATGGATAGAGAATTGGATAGAATATACCAAAAATGATGGAATATTAGCATTTCCTGAGAATGGTACTTTCAATGGGAGAATTCTTCAAAATTTAAGATTGAGGATGAATGACTTAGAACCCAGACCTAGATTAACTCAATACGAAGCCTTAGAGGAATGGGAAACCGAGGCATTTGAGCGTGATCGATCCAGGAGTAATAGGGGTTATCGAGGATTTTTCCCCACAAACCTACATGAGTTTAGGGACGGTCAGATGAAACAATGGAGGAGGGCAATGCTTACAGAGGGACTGTATCCAATATTAACAGCAGAAGAACTGTTTGGGAGCAAATGCACAGAAAAGACGAAATACTTAATGAGAAATGGAGATTCTGAAGATGAATTTATGGAAGAGATATTAAAGAACCCCCCACCATATCAGGAAGGGACAAGTGGATGCTCCCCAAGTGCACCACCGTTGAAGACCCCATTGGTACCGCAGGTATTGCATGATTTCACACCTAGTAGGGTACTTCATGATAAAGAAAAAGAAGCCCTAGAGAAGACAAGAGCAGAATTAATACAGAAAATAACACAGATAAAAGTACATCCTGACTCTTTGACCATACCTGTAACAATTGGTCCAGTAGTCCCATTATATAGTGACAAACGAAACTATCCTCCACCGCTAGTTACGCCTACTCCTGTGAATGTTCCTAAACCTGAAGCAGTAGTAATGGTTGAGGATCACTTTAGTGATTGTGAATCTGTGATTTCATTGATGGACTTGCCCATTCGAGAATCTACAAATAGTACTCCCAGAAGAGCTACACCTGGTTGTTCGAAAGATATAAACCTAATAACTTCATCGGGAGCCAAAAGTGTCACTGTGGTAACACCCGAAGACTTAGAAAGGTGGGCACAAGGATCAGATCAACAGTGTACACCTCCAAAAATTTTGGATATTTATCAATTAAAAGTTGAATTAGAAGAAATAATAGCAGGAAATGTGGGGTTAGATCGCCTAAATGCTTACGATGAAGAAGAATTATTGTTCGTATGCAGAAGTATCACCAGAAATGTAAAATTATTCCATGAAAAATTATCAGATTTAGCTCTGCAGATGGGAATTGAAATAGGGAGATCAAAAGTGTTGCAGAAACCTTATAGAGCAGATTTTTCAGACAAAGATCTAGAAAACATGAATGCCTCTGGAAGAAAATTACAAGTAAAGGAATTAATGACAGTCTTGCAAAAATGGGGAGACCTAGATAAATGGAGAGTTAGATGGGCCAAGAAAAAGGAAGAAGCACGATCAAGTAGAACAGCCTCTGAATATTTAATGAAGGAAACAGGGAAGACAGATCAAATGTACCCGATGCAAGAAGTTCCAGGAGGGGAATATGTACATGTCCCATGGAGCAGACAGGATATTTTGTCATTTACGAATGATTTTCCAAAGTTGAGAGAAAAGCCAATTGAATGGTACAAGCAGGTTGAGAGGTTTGTGAAGGTGTCAAAGGTATTGTTGAAGGATTTGGATGGTTTGTTTGATATAGTGGTACCTGCTGATCTATGGACAGACTGTAGAATTACAGTTGATTGGCCAAGTGATGAGTATCCTAGAGATCCAAAGACAGGTGCCCCGTCAAATGATGTAATGAAAAAGTACCAGCAAGTAATAACTTACCTAAAAGGGAAAATACCACCGAAAGAAACAGATTGGGTGAAAATAGATCTAACTACCCAAGAAGCCAGTGAATCGGTACACGCCTATTATGAGCGTTTATTGCAGGTATTCAAACAATATAGTGGCTTTGAGGACATTGGAGATAAGAACATGAGTCAGTTTGTTTACCGATTTGTCTATGGTCTGAAGCCAGAGATTTGTCAAATGATTAAGCAGCACATGTTATGTTGGCAGGGAAAGACCATATATAAAATTTTGAAATATGCAAAATATTGTGGAGATGATATTGAGGATAGGCACAAGAAATTACAGGAGAAAGTAATGTGGGCACAGGTGAAAATGGCCGAGAAACAGGGAATTAATTTGGATAATCCAAGTGGGAATCAGGGAAAGGATTCTGGAACGAATGGTGACACTGGGAATGGTGGGAAAGTGAGAGGAAGAATGAGTAGAGAAGAGGCTAAAAAGAAATTTCCTTGTCATGGATGCGGAAAATTGGGGCATTGGAAGGATGAATGTAAAAAGATTCGGAATAATAATGGCCCAAATCAAAATTTAAATCCACAGACGCAGAATGACTCAAAGCAGGGTGTAAATCCTCAGAGTCAGTTACCACCTGCACCTATTCAGGGTAATGTAAGCAGAGCAAAGCACGGTACAGACGTCGGATATCAAGGAGGAAGTGGTAAGAATGATTATGTAACATCACAGTTTCTTTTACAGGACGATTTCTGTCAATACAGTTCATGACGGTGCCTAGGAGAGGGGGAGAAGGAGTGCGTACTTGGCGCATCCTTACTGGTAGATCAGTCAGGTCCATATGTTGAAGGGAATGTGAAAGGTAATGATATTACTTTTCTTTTGGACACTGGTGCTACCCGGTCTACTGTGAGAACAGCAGACATTCCAGACCTTCCTCTCTCTGGAGAAGCTATCCAAGTAGTGGGGGTAGCTAATCGAAAGATTAGAACACCTCTTACCGAACCAATGGAAGTTAAAATTGGAAATTTCAGAGAAATGCATCAATTTGTAGTGTGTGATTCCAGTCCAGTAAATTTACTGGGCCGAGATTTATTATGCAAAATGAATTGCACAATTTTCTGCACACCGGATGGTGTGGCGGTTCAAACACCAGATGAAGACCATGTATATAAGTTTATGATTGCAAAGCAAGGTACAGAAGTAGATGAGATGTTTTCGTTAATAACAAAAGATGAGCTGCCAGAAGAATTAAAAACTACAGTAAATCCCATAGTATGGGATTTCACAGGAAAAGAAGTAGGACTTATGGCCAAAATAGACCCAGTTAAAATTACTGTAAAAGAAGGTGCGATTTTCCCAAATACCAGACAGTACAAAATGAGTGCAGAAGTAAAGGCAGGAGTCATTGAAGAAATCAACCGAATGGTAGAACAAAACATACTAAAAGAAGTAATGAGTAGCCCATGTAATTCATGAATAATGGGTCTGAAGAAACCTAGTGGAAAATATAGGATTGTTCAAGACCTGCGGAAAATAAATAAGATTGTAGAACCATGTTGTCCTATAGTGCCAAATCCTGCAGTAATTCTATACCAGATTCCTTGGAGTGCAGGATGGTTCACTGTGATTGATTTATGCCAAGCGTTCTTTTCAATACCATTGCATCCAGATAGCCAGTATCTTTTTTCATTTAAATTTGAGAACAAAGTCTATGTATGGAATCGTGTTCCTCAGGGGTACACGGAAAGTCCTTACATTTTCAATCAAATATTGAAAAAGTGTCTAGAGAAATTAGTGATGCCAGGAAGCTCAGTCTTAGTACAATATATCGACGACTTACTGGTGGCATCGAACACCAGAGAGGACTGTGTTGTTGATTCTATTGCACTATTAAATCATTTAGCTGAAGAAGGGCATAAAGTCTCACCTGAAAAATTGCAGTTTTGTACAACAGCAGTTAAGTATCTGGGACACCAAATTGAGAGGGGAAAAGAAGAATAACCTCTGAAAGAGTAAAATTAATAAAGAAAATGCAAATGCCTGTAACGCAAAGAGAAGTGAGAATGTTCCTAGGAATAGTAGGTTACTGTCGACAATGGATATTAGGATTTTCCCTGTTAGCCAAGCCATTAATTCACATGACGAAAAAGAAAGCAAAGGACCCAGTTGAGTGGGATGATGAGAGCGTAGGAGCTTTTGTAAAATTGAGAAATGCTCTGTGTTCAGCACCTGCCCTAGGCATGCCTGACTATAAGAAAAGTTTTGCATTATTTTGTCATGAGAGAGAAAATTGTGCACTCTCAGTCTTAACTCAAAGACATGATTTGGACCGATGTCCTATAGCATATTTTTCTGCTACATTGGACCCAGTGGCAGCCGCGTTGCCGGGCTGCTTAAAAGCAGTAGCGGCTACTTGTTTGAGCATTGAACAAAGTGAGTCAATTGTGATGGGACATCCTGTGAAGGTGTTTGTTCCACATGCGGTTGTGATATTGTTGACAAGAACTCGAACTCAGCATCTTACTCCTAGTCGGCTGACTAAATATGAGAGAATAATAATGGGTGCTGAAAATGTGACCATAGTAAGGTGAACAATAGTAAATCCCGCTACCTTACTACCAGACCCATATCATGAGGAAATTAAAGATGACGAAGAAGAAGAACATGATTGTTTACAAGTCACAGAGTTATGCACGAAACCACGTCCTGATATTGAAGAACAGCCCCTCAAAAAGCCAGACAGGGAGCTATTTGTTGATGGTTCATGCCAAAGGCATGAAGACAGTAAACTAACTGCTGCCTATGCGGTGTGTGAATTAACTGGAATAGTTGAAGCATCCTATTTACCAGGAGTCAAATCTGCACAAATAGCTGAATTGATTGCATTGATAAAGGCTTGCAAAATTGGGAGGAATAAAAAAGTAACTATATTTACAGATAGCCAATATGGTTACGGGGTTGTGCATGATTTTGGCCAACTGTGGATGCAGAGGGATTTCATGACTTCTTCAGGATCTCCCATTAAAAATGTACAGTTTGTAAGGGAATTGCTGGAAGCAATACAATCACCAAAAGAATTGGCTGTGGTGAAATGTGCCGCACACCAGTCAGGAGATGACTGGGTGGTAATCGGCAACAGATATGCAGATCTTGTGGCTCAACATTGTGCCAAAAATAGATTGTCAGTAAATAAAAGGGTAGAAAGAATGGGAATCAGCTGCCAACTTATGCTGTATGTGCCACCTGAAACATGGAATGATGTTAAAAGATTGCAAGATGATGCTGATGAAAATGAAAAGAATATATGGATCAAGGTGGGTTGTTCTCAAAGGGGAGATGACGAGGTGTGGATTTGCGCTGATGGCAGACCAGTCATGCCTGACTGTCTGCTCTCTCAAATGGCCAGGATGTATCATGGAGACACACACATAGGGAGAGATGCAATGATTAGGCTCTTCAGACAAAATTGGTACAATCCCAAATTCAGAGCTGTAGCAGAGAGTCTTTGCCAGAGATGTTTAACCTGCCAAATGCATAATCCAGGGAGGAAGACAATAATCGGGTTTGGAAAGATTGGAAAGGCAGAGGGTCCATTTATAAGACTCCAATTTGATGTCATTCAGTTACCACCGTGCAGGGGGCTGGAATATGTACTTGTCATAGTGTGTCTGTTTTCAAAGTGGGTGGAGGATTACCCTACAAGGAGAAATGACAGTATTACAGTCGCAAAGTTGTTGCTACGAGAACTCATTCCTAGATTTGGTTTTCCAGTAACTTTGGAATCAGATAGAGGAAAGCACTTTAATAGTGAAGTGATTAAGATAATCTGTGAAGCATTCCAAATTGAACAAAAATTGCACTGTGCATATCGCCCAGAGGCTTCTGGAGTGGTTGAGCAATTGAATGGCACAATAAAATCCAGACTGGGAAAAATGTGTGCATCAACATCATTAGAGTGGCCGGATGCATTGCCACTTGTTTTAATGGGACTCAGAAGCATTCCTGATAGAAATACCGGATTGAGCCCACACGAGATAATGATGGGAAGAGCAATGAGGCAAGCACATGTTCCCATAAACAAACTGCTGAATATATCTGATGATATGGTTCTGGATTATTGCAAAGGATTGGCTGACCTAGTGCGTTCTGTCTCTTACCAGGTTGGAGAAGACGCAGTTTCGAGGCAGCCTGAACAAGAACATGATCTGAATCCTGGTGATTGGGTGCTAGTGAAGAATCACACCAGAGAAACGTGTCTATCACCCAGGTGGAGCGAACCTTGTCAAGTCATACTGACCACCAATACAGCAGTGAAGTGTGCAGGATTTCCTAATTGGATTCATGTAAGCCACACCAAAAGAATACCAGACCTTGAAGAAGAAAATCCTCAGTCAGCATCAATCACTGAGGAAGCTGAAGGTTGCCCAGCTGAAGAATCTCAGGCTCGAGATTCAAGGGAAGCTGAAGAAGAACAACCGAGCACAAGTCAGGACTGGATACCGGTGGTAGAAATTCCTGAAGTTTACCACAGAACAAGAAGTCAAACAAATTGGGAAGAAATTGAAGAAGATCAGATAGGTGAAGAAGAAGCAGCTCAGGGAAAAGAAGAAGATACAATAAAAGAACCTGAGCAAGACCAGATAGGGAAAGGAAACTGGGTCAAATTAACGACGAACAAACAAATTTTGAGCAGGGACAGACAGGTTTAGAAGAATCCGGTCAGGCTGCAGAAGTACAAAGTGCAATAAGCCCTGATCAGAACCAGTTAGATCCAGAAAAGTATACAGAAGAAGAAAATCCTGAGAATCACGAGCATGAAGAAATAAACAAAGAACAAGGTCAGTTATTGGAAATTCACAGAGGAGCTGCGGAAGAGAAACCAATAAGACCTGAAAAGGAGCAAGTAAGAAAAACAGTAATTGCAGAAAGCTAAACAGTGCTAAACAGTGAAAATAAAAAGATTTCTGAAGATGAAAATAAAGAAACAGTGCAAACAAAGAAAATAAGAAAAGGTGATCATTGGCCTAGTGTCATTAAAAGAGTAAAATACCACATAACAACCAGAAGTGAAGATCCAGATCAAGTAAATGAAGTGACAAGCCAAACAGGACAAGAAAGTAAAACTGAGAAAAGAAGAAGTAAAAGACTGAAACTTGTGAATAACAAATTCAAGGGTCCTGATTGGACTTACATCATTCTTGAGGATTACGAGAGCTCAGAGTCAAGTGAAAGTGGTGACGAAGGAACAAGTGCAGAACTGACATATGAGAATGGAACAAGACCACCTTGACTACGCGAAAGAGTTATATAAAGAAAAGCGAAAATAGATAAGAAGAGCAATCTTCCTTGTCAAAATGTCTGACGATAGAGTTACTGGGAGATCAAAACAGAAATGTTGTAAAAGATGCTGTGCAGTGTGCATATGTAGTCTAGTAATGGTGCTTATAGTATGGTTAGTCCTGATCGTAGCAGTTCCTTACCTTATGATAATGGATAAAAAGATTAATAACGAAACTAAGGAAAGGACAGCAAATTTGAAGGGTAATAGAGTAGAACTAATGGAAGAAAGTGAACCAGAATTTCATCATGAAATAACTGATAACGACACTAGTTTAAATGTTTTCACAAAGTTATTGTTTCAATATGTAGATTTCATGGAAGTTAGTAATTGTTATGTTTGTATGAAGTTACCTGAATCAGTAGCGGAAGGGTTAACATATCATCACTTGCCATTAACTTATGGCATATCATGTAGTGTATTAGCTAGTTTATTTTATAGAACAGGGAGACTTCAGTATTATTATTCAAACATAGATGTGATATTTTCTGAGGTTCCAATTCGAAAGAATATGAACCCAGTGTTTAGTAGTCAAGATGCACAGTTTATGGGAGAATTTTTCTTAGCAATGAAATCAATAGATATAACACATGCACATAGACACAATTTAACATGTTCATTACATGAAGAAGAAAAGATATTTTTGAATTTAGTAGAAGATAGAAGACAAGATTTTCAAAAGAAAGCTTCTGAGCATAAGGCTCATTTGCCACCTTGGGCTGAGAAAGAAGGTAGTTACACACCTGGCAAGGCTCAAGCTGCTATGGCTCTGGATTTCGTAAAGACAGGGAAAATTTGTCTACATAGGTTAAAGACTGATTATAACAATGTTTTCATCGGTACCAGTGAATGTGAACACAATTTCTTAATTCTTGGAGGTTGGGGACTCAAAGGAGGAACAGATTCAGTTTTTCCTGGAATCTATTATGTGTGTGGGAATAAGGCTTACTTTAGGCTTCCTGCACGGTGGTATGGAAGTTGTTATTTTGGGATAGTATTTCCAAAAATATACCACGTAAAAAGAAACACTGGGAGCAATGAAAATAATAGTGAATTAACACGTAGTAAAAGAGCTAGTTTTTCAGAAATTGTAGGTGATATATTTGGTGCATTGATACCTTCAGTGGGAATAATTCTGAACTCAAGGAAAATATGTAAATTATCTACAGTGGTTGATCGTTTATCAACTGACACTGCTGGAGGATTTCTAATGATTAATGCGGAGATGGTTGCGATTAGATCTATGGTTATGCAAAATCGACTTGCTCTTGATATAATATTAGCAAAAGAGGGCGGAGTCTGTAAATTATTGAAGTCAAAGCACTGTTGCACTTACATACCTGATAAAAGTGCTGAAATTGGAACATATATCCAGAATATAACAAAACTTGAGAAGGAACTAAAACCATAGTGTATGGGAAAGATTGACAAACAGTATTACGTCAATTGGTACCTGGTTTGCTAATGTAGGGAAAGGACTTGTAGGTCAAATATTAGTACCCTTAGCAGGAATAGCAATAATAGTACTGTCAATAATAATATGGTGCAAATGCTGTAGAAAGAATGAATCGTATAATGTGACAGGAAAAGGAAAGAAAAGAAAGTTTGATGAAATTGAACTTGAAGACTTGAGAAGTGAATTATACAAGAAACTGAAAGGGGATGTGAAAAATAGAAAGTGTTAAATTGAAAATGAAACTATTTTATGCTAAAAGTTGGCATCTGATTGTGGGTAGTATTTGATGGCTCAGAAACGCCATCAGAGAGGGGATTGATGGAGCAATGACTCACAAATGAGACTTGCTCGGACGCAATCGCCTCACAGTATTAATTTATTAAACTTGTATGGTTTGTACTAACTTTTGCATACACTACATAAATAGTAAGGAAGCTTGCCTATGTATTTAACTAACAAGTAACGCTTGTCTTTATTCTAAAATGGCCGCTAAAGCGCGGGAAACTTACTGCGCATGTCTCAACCATATCACGTGGTGTGACGTCTCTCTTTGCTTGGTGGGAAACTCCTGCTTCTGCGCAGTGTGCATTAAAATGGCTGCTAGATGTTTTCACATGCTACAGCTTGCTCTCGTGTTATAATTAAATTGTCATTTCTCTAACGCTACTAATGCGGGATAGAATTTATAAGTAAATGGGAATAGAATAGAAAGAATGGGTATACAGTGAAACATTTTATTCTCGATTTTAATATTTTCTTCTTTGACTTTTATTAGTTTGTAAACTTGGGCCTGGGGTTGGTGAACTGAAACTCGAGAGACAATGATTCTGCGCACGCGTCCTGCATGACTGCCAAAAAGAAAAGGATGAAGTCAACCTGGACGTTGTCCAAGGCCAGGACCTAATGGCCAACATTGCTGTACCCATGTTGTTCCTGTTAAATTTGCAACTATGTACATGAACAATGTATAAACTTTGTCGTGAGACGGGTAGGAAATAAAGCAAATGTATTACATTTAATGGGCAGTATTTTAAAACAATGGTCTTCAGAAAATTGAACTAAATCATATGGTGTGAGGATCAACCCCCTGTCCCTGTCCAATCAGAAGTAGTGGTCCCATATTTTTGCAACATTAATGGGAGGTACGTGGGCGTAGAAGGGTATAATAGATATAGAATTAGCTAATTAATCAGAACAGAAGGCAGAAGAGGCAGAAGAGGCAGAAGAGGAGCTCAGAACAGGCGTTCACACAGAGAGGCAGAGGCTCCAGACCGATAAGCTGATCGATTGCAGACTGAACCGCTGTCCAGAGAGGTCCTGAGGAGGGGGCGGCAGAGTCCATTAGGAGGAAGGCACGGGAGAATCAAGGAGAAGTCGAGTATCAGAGAGGGGAACGACGCAGGCGTCGTTGGTAGAGAGGTCACCGGCCCTGTTCTGAACCTGAAGGAGGTCTTTACTCTTCGTCCTTCCTGGGTCCCATCTTTTCCAACTCCTTGGCCAAGGGGTTTGGTTCTCGCACTTTAGGTAATTATACTTGCAACCTTTAGTTGCGCTGCTGTCTCTGTCTTCTCCTTTCTGAGGGACCGTCATTGATCAATAACTATTATTCTATGCTTCATCCTTGATATGCGATTAAGTATCAAGCAGCTCTGTAATTTACTCTGCTAAATCTTTAGATAAACATTTTAAAACTTCCTGACTCTGTGATTATTTCAGGATTATGAACTGTAATGAATGTCACTCATTTTAAATTTTCCAATTGGCAAAGGATTCATTGGTAAGTCATTACTCTTCAATCAGAAAGGTAATTGGTAGCAGGGATTTTGATAAAGAGTACAACTGACTCACCAGCGTAAGTATTAGCGTAGTATGAATGTATGGGCCCAAGTGAGTATTTGGTGTATGAATGCTGTTTGCTAATATCGCGCTGGATCAGTAGCAATGGTGAGTAGTTGGAGGCTTCTCAGGGAGGTTAGTGTGTTGGTAGATCACACTTAGCTCTCAAAACACACTACAGTGCAATAAAATTATTCTTCAGACCATTGCCCCTCTTTCAGTAAAGACAAATACTTTATGACAATATAAAATGTATCCCTACACAAACTTCTAAAGGTAGCAGATAGCCAATGTGCAGGTGTGAGGCTAGGACATCTATATTTGCTGGATCCCTGTCATGCAACCAACCCTGCTATGTAACACAAGATGTATTTGGCAAGATGTACATTACAGGTGCAATACTAGCACTCAGTTATTAAATAGTCTCTGTGGCCGTATTTGTTAACATAGTCACCCATTCTCTGGGCAGCAGCAGGCCACGGTGGGGCTTACACTTACAGTCTGTGCTTATAACAGATTTGCGGGGCAGCAGTTTAGTCACTACAAATGTATCACTCTGGTCAGCAGGTGCAGGCTTCTTGGCAGTGCCCAGATTCGACTTATATCTACCTTCCGCTCTTCCCACTTCAACGTAGATATAGTAATGAATGTGGAGTTTCCTTTGAATGCAGGGGAGAACTTGCACTTTCCCACCTCCTATCCTACCTGGTCACTGTTATGGGCGAGAAGGAGCATGTGTGCCATGATAGTATGCTACTGGCTATTTTTTATGTGGCACTGCAGTACCACCTAAAGGTTAGCATGTGCTTTCTGATTGTGATTCCACATTATGGAGGGACAAGTAAATTGATATATTTTGCTATAACATAGGGAATGTTGTGATTTGTGGCTGAAGGCTGACAGCACACATTTTACAATGGGTTCCCAATGTGAGTTGTGTTATGGATAATTGTGTGAATAGTGACATATATCAGGTATCATACTTTTGTGAATAGGTTGGCTTTAGTAAAGAGAACTGTGCTGTGCAATAGGGGTCCCACAGTGATAAGAGGGTGAATTTGTTAGTAAGAGAGAGTTAGGACCTTATATTGAGTTATTGTATGCGGGACAAAAATCGTTGAGTGTCCGGTATGCCCTAGTTAGAGTGAATTCAATGTCTTTACACTCTAATTACAGTGAACAGAACATCTGACCACATCCAGCAAACTCTTAATAAGGGTCATAGTGTTTGCACTCACAAGTGTCCACTACACCTGGAACTCTCACAATGCCTTCAGTATTGGGTTTGACAATATGTTCTCTTCCCAAGGCATGAGGTTAAGGGGCCTGGGAGACCCACCAACAGGGCATCTTGGTGTGTCCTAGAAGTGGGTGAATGGATTCTCCTCTGCAGGTCACTCCACTGCTTATGTATGTCCTTCTGTGAGCAACTGGTAATGGAGAAAGCATTCATCTTCTCCACAATTCTGGCCCATATTTCCCTTCTCTGGTTCATTGTTGTCTGCACCAATGCTCCAAACAACTGGGAATCAACCCTAATTATCTCACCCACCATTACATTTAGCTAATTTTATGAAAATATTGGTAGTCTTCTACAGTCCTATTGTAGTAAGGTTCCAAACAAGAGCTTGCATGCTGTTGCATGTTGTGGGTGGCAAATGGATTGTGTGGGTTCATGAGCTTCTTTTGCAGTGGGAGATCCAGTAGTTGTTGATGAGTTGATTTTGCCCAAATGTATATTGGTGAACGTGTCCTTCAACCTTGAGGGGCACATCGGCTGCCTAAACCCCAACTGCCATCCTCCGTCCGACTGTGATGGAGGACAACTCTAAATAGGGCAGATGAATGACAGCCATACCAACGTAGACCCAGGGTTGTCCGTTGACAGAGGATATGGGAACTGATGAGGAATGACTGAAGGATGGGCGACGTGCCTACCACCGCAAATGGCGGTCTGTCACCCACAACCCTAAATGCGGCAGTTGGTTAACTGCCGATCTGATGGACGGATCAGCCCCGCCATGGCGGAGGAATGGTGGCCCATCCACCAAACTCTAAATCAAACTGTATGTCATTAGTGTTCTAATTTTACCCATTATTACTACTGAAGAGTATATCTATGAAGGTCCTGATGTCAGACACCTTAATTATTACTAGCATATTTGCACAAGTGATTTCAGGGCTCTTCCATTCAGGTGAGACTTTGCACTATGTTTTGTTCTCGCTAATATTTTATACAAACAAAACAATAAACAAAACCAGAAAATATACAGTGCGAAATGGTACCAATAGTGGGACAGTGAGTAGATGCAAGGTATTCACATGAATATTAATGCCAAGCAAAATAGGATACTCTAACAAGCTTTCTCACAGATTAGAAATAATCAATAAACAACTAACTATGGGGCTCATTTATATTGAGGTGGGTGGCCTGTTTCTGCATCATGGAGACAGAGTAAATTACTAAATCACCCTGACGGAGGTGCCGCTCGCCTGAATTAGAAATGACCGCCACGCTGGTGTTAATTTATATAGCAATGGCAGGAATTGCCGCCATTGCGGTTCCTTCAATGCTGTTTACAGTTTGGTGCAGGGCTCCGTCAACATGATGGACCTCTGCACCAAACTGTTTTCTTATTTATTTTTAAAATGAAAATCTGGAAGAGTGGCTTTTTTTTTTAAAATGAAAAATAAAATGCTCCCCACACTATGGGAGAGGACTCCCCTGGCGAGGGGTGCATTTAGCAGTTTTCACTGCCCCTTACTGCCAGGGTTTTCCTGGCAGTGACGGGCAGTGAAACGGACCTCTAATTCCACACATAGAAATTAGGTGGGTGGAATTAGAGGTCTGCCTCCAACGGCCCTTACTCCACAGGACCATCAGAGGGGTTTACTCGCGCCAGAGTTGGAGTAGTCTCCGCCGTGATTAAACCTAAAGTCTGCCCACTTTTAATTTGGTGGATGGGACCTTTCTCTTGGCGGTATATGTACTCCTTCACCATTGCAACTGAGTATTCATACCGCCAAGATATATATTTGGCCCTAAGTTCCGGATGCAATGTCTTTTTATTTGCAATATTTGACAATTCCTATTTGGGGGTACGGGTGACCTTCCTTTGTGTACACCGATGATGAGACACTGATACAAATGAGCCAAGGATAATATTGAGGCATGAATAGTACTGAGCCACGGATGATCCTGAGCCACTAATACCCCTGAACCATAGATGTGGCAGAGCCACTGAACCTACTGAGCCACTAATACCACTCAGACAATATTAATACTGAACTGCTATCAATAAAGGTCATTGATAAAACTGAGTTACTAATAATGACCTAGTCTTGATAGTGAGGCACTTATGGAACTGATCCAAATGATGAAAAGCTATTGATGATAATGAACCAGTGATGATACTGAAACACTAAAGATATTGGGCCAAATTATGATACCAAGCCATTGATGATAATGAACTACTGGTGATAACTAAGACACTAATGATACTGAGCCATTGATGATATTGAACCTCTGATGATTCTTAGCTTGTGATGATATTTAGCCATGGCTAATACTGAGTAACTGATGATACCATACAATTTATGCTACAGAGCCACTGTTTTTACCCCACCATATTTACAATTTTTTCAAGAGTTTTCTTGGAGAGAACCCCCATCCTCTTCCCAACCCTCTTGATCAGGCGCACTCACTGCACTTTCTCGCTACATGGACTATGACGGCAAGAGTGACAAAATGTGCCAGGGCTGCTATAGGCTCCCAGTCCAGCTGTCCATCCCTGGCCATCCTTCTGCTTTTAAGGTCGAGCCTAGCGGCAGCGCGCATGCACTGCTCGCTCTGAGAGGCATGCAGTAGTCGAGTATGCTGTGGAAGCCTCGCCTTCTCTCCGCCCATATTTTTAATTGGTTGGTGTCATTGTCCTTGGTAAATGCTGGCTTCCGATTGATAATGAGACTTGTTAGTCCCTCCTTGTTACCGCCCTGTCGCCATTTGTTACCTCCCATGAGGACTGGATCTTTTACTTGTGGCGTTACACGGTCTCCTTCATAAGTTGGTAAGCACTATTTTTTTTTTATTTGCAGCGCTGTCCGCTTTCACTTTAGCGGCCGCGCTTGTTTATTTGATTAATTTGCCGCAAATTAATTTGCCGCACGGGCCGAAAGGGAGCGTTTCTACTCACTAATCGCTTACCCCATTCTGTGCGAGGGGGGGGCACATGTTTTTGCGGTATGCCACTGCAGGCAGCCTATGCACAGTGCACATTGAGTAGTACTTGAGAGCCAAACATCCCATGCACAGGGATGCATACACATGAGAAATATGCGCTGCATGCGAGCGGCCCAGAAGACAGAAATGCACACCATACACTGGGCACGTGGACAGAACTAACATCCCTGGCACAGTTGTGCGTACACTCCGTGCGCAGTGCACCCACAGCAACCAGAGGCTCACCGTACACAGGGGCACTTGGGAGACATGTTGCAGCCTTCCCTGAGGAGAGACTGACAGCCAATGCACAGACACACACACGGCACAAAGGCTCCTTTTGACATAGGCATTCGGGAGAGTAACATCCATTGCACCGAGGGGATACCTAACAAGGTGTTTGCGAAGGTCCCACTGCAGCCCAATTATGGATGATTTACTGTCCTCCCTCGTATGAGGACTCATTTCCCGGATTGAGTTTAGGCCAATGATACTCTAGCTACGATGCTGCCTTGCACAGGGATACTGGTGGCAGAAATGCATCGGACACGTTGATTGACTTTTACTTCCTGCACAGGGCGTATCTTACCCCAGGGGAAATTTAAAGACTCACAGGACGTGGCATGTCCCAGATGTGGGGATCAGGGAGCGGAGATGATTCATATGGTCTCTGTAGCGCCTGGCTCTGCGGGAATTACTGGGATGGAATAGTGACCTGTATAAATGTTGTCACGGAAATAACGATCCACTTCAACCCCTTAGCAGGTCTCCTGGGAGGGTTTCCATGCCCACCTAAATATAAAGTGACCACTAAGTTCTTGGAGCTTGCCGGTATACTAGCAAAGCGCGAAATCAGGATGAGGTGGAAGTAGGGTGACCAGAATTTTAAAGCCAAAAACCGGGACATTTCCCAAAACTAGAAGAAGGACTACAATTTTACTTCAACCCAGCACACAGAATGACAGTGCTCCTTAGCAGACAATTATAGAAGAGGAGGTAAAAACGTACATAAAATGCCATTTTTAGAGCCAGTGGCATGCCTGCTAATTAAATTGCTTTCTTATAACAGCTGCTAACTATCCCTTCTTTGCAAAACATAAAAAGATACCTCCCACCGTTTTCAGTCGACCCTCTGTAAAAACCGGGACAAGAGCTTAATTTCCTGAAATCTGCCGGGACAGCTGGCGAAAAACCGGGACTGTCCGGGCAAATCCGGGACACCTGGTCACCCTAGGTGGAAGGCAGGCGCGCAACACCCATTGGGCTGAAAGGGCTTCAGCCCTCCCCCTCCCGCCCCCCCGTCGTGTGTGTCAGCCCAGACTGAGACAGCTTCCTGGGCACACACACAGCTGCACCTGAGTACTTCACAGGTCTTTAAAAGACCATTTACTTGCTAACGAGGCTTTGTTGTTTTCTCACCCCTTCTTAGAGACCCTGCATCTCCACTCTGACTATCGCTGGAAGAATTAGCCCCCGAAATTTTTAGTAACCCACCCTGAAATGTGGCTCTAGTTGCGCCTCTGGTGGAAGGCTGCCACTAGCTCCCGAGTAGACACATGGAAGGACACACTATTACAGGGGGCGGGGTATGAGAGTGCCATACTACTCCGAGCGGCGACACAGGGGCGTTGTACAGTGGACAAAGCTAGAGCCTGGGACCCCTTGGTGGAATGTCTGGAATCAGCCGATGCGAACTCCCCTGACAGCTCCATACGCTCCGATCCAGATCCCAAGGATGGGCACGCAGTTGAGGCACCTACTGAGGCCTGACTTCATTCAGGACTGACCGGGGTACCGCCCACAATGGAGGGAGATATCATTGCTACCGTGATCCGTGGGAAATTCTAGAGGCGGGGAGTGAGACTGGGAGAATTGTTCGATACCTGTGCAAGGATGGAGTTGCAAGTATTATCTGCATTACAAGACCTTTTGTGAACTATGCTTATTCAAAATATAGCTAACTTATACGGATGCCGTTCAAGCGCTGTAATTCTTTTTGACTATTACTGTCTCAATAATTGACCCACCTTCACAGTATATGGTTGTGTTGTCATAAAACAGTAAACATTTTGTTTACAAAAAAAAAAAATATGCATCGGGCACACGGGAGAGAAATGTGCGCTACAAGACTCCTAAAAGATAGCTTAGTGGACTAATGCATCGACTGCAGTAGCTGCGTGATCGGAATGACAGATTCTGATCGCCGCACGTTCCATTCAGCCTCTTAATCTTGAGCTGGTGATGCAATGAGTAATATTGAGTTGGGTAAGAGTAGCGTCTGCTGTTGCGAAGCGCGGGAATCTAGGGACAGATAAGCACCAGTTCACGCGACAGAGACAGACATCTGGCCACCTACACCTAGACCAATGAAAGAACCGATAGGCCTATTCAGTTATTTCACGCAAAGTGGTATCTCCTGCAGTGTTGCACTTGTTCTCCAGGGTATAGCTAGAAGTTACACATAAGGGAAATCCAAATGACACCAAATAAAGTTAAGTTAATATAAATGCCCAGGATAAATGTACATATCAAAATATGTCTTCAGAACTTCCCCAAATTACAGATGCGTATCCTGAACTTCTTCTGAATTATGTTTTATGTAACAGTAAATGGTCAAATCTACCTACAAATCTCTCCACGAGGTAGCATCATCACAACCAAGGCTAGTGCTCAGTGTAAGAAAATAAGTGCCAGGGCTCTGGTCAGGGGGCCACTGCAGCTTGCGCCACACATTGCCACTGCTGCCAATGATAGTAACACAACTATTAACCAACTATTCATTGCCCCAAAGCTGTAAGAATGAGTTGGGTAGCAGACAATAGTAATTTTTACTGTATGTTTAATTAATAATTACCTATTGTTTTGCTCTTCTCTAAAATAGACAGCGCCACCTTGTGGCACACTGTCACCCGCACCTGTGTTGACAATAAGTGCCGATCACCGGAAACCACCGGCTCAAATTAAGCACTACTAGTGCTAGATGAATGCCCCAGTAATCAGCTGCCTTACAGCCATAAGGCACCACCACGAAAGGCTACAAGAATGTGGAATATTATTTTTAAAACGCATTTAAAACATTTCCATAATGCTTGGAAAAAGAAGCGCTCACCAGCAAAATATATACTTTTGTCTAAGCTCCGAAAATGTCACTGATGTTGTTAAGGTGTAGTTCAACTACAGAATAAATTAGTGTATGCTCATTATTTGATGTTATATCACTATAACTATTTAAATACATCTTATGGGCACTGAAGGATACTTTACAAATTAATTTGGTTCACAATATCACCATTTATATTTCACCTCAATAGTCCAAAGTTCCATGAGTGAACCACAGTGATACTGTTTCTGTTAAAAGGGCCCAACAAGACTGAAAAATAAATTTTAAGAATAATATCTTTATTGCTTTTGTATGCAAATATGCATGTTGGTATTTTTTAATTAACTGCCAAAAACAAATTCCACATACTTAACAAAATACGCAATCAGAGACATATTTGGAACAAATTTATATTTTGAATTCTTACTATGCCTTATACGTAGTTCCATATCTTTTAGTAAGACTGCTGCATAGTTATTTTTATCGTCGTATTTTTCTTCTTCGACCCATTGGTAAGAGTTTTTTTTAGGTCGAGCTAGCGGCAGCGCGCATGCGCTGCTCAGCTCTGCGAGGCATGCAGTAGTCGAGTATGCTGTGGAAGCCTCGCCTACTCTCCTCCCATATTTTTCATTGGCTAGTGTCATTGTCCTTCGTAAATGCTGGCTTCCGATTCATAATGAGGCTTGTTAGTCCCTCCTTGTTACCACCCTGTCGCCATTTGTTACCTCCCATGAGGACTGGATCTTTTACTTGTGGCGTTACACGGTCTCCTTCATAAGTCGGTAAGCACTATTTTTTTTTTATTTGCAGCGCGGTCCGCTTTCACTTTAGCGGCCGCGCTTGTTTATTTAATTAATTTGCCGCAAATTAATTTGCCGCGCGGGCCGAAAGGCAGCGTTTCTACTCACTAATCTAACAAGCATTTGCAATGCAATAGGTCTCGCATTTACGCGAGTTTGAGCTATTGACGTTGCAAATAACAATGCCTTTTATTTTTGTTTTCGTTTTTAAAACATAAATAAAAGGCATTGTCATTTACAATGCCAATAGCTTAAACTCGCGTAAATGCGAGACCTATTGCATTGCAAATGCTTGTTTAGGGATGGGGGCTGGGGTTTGAAACCTTTCAGGCCTCTCAGCATGAAAATCACCTAAAACCCTCCAAAAGCTGTGTGGTATTCGGAAATACATGTTTCACATGCTGCTGGAGTGATTAAGTGATATCACTGCATTGGACAGTATATTTGTTCAAGAAAGGTGCTAGTGAGATTAAAACTGGCTAGAGTGCACAGAGATCACTCATGCATGCCATGACATTTTATCATGGCATCATTTGGGTCAGAAGCCACGTGGCCCTTTACTCTCTCCTAGGTTCCATAGCACACGTTGTGATTTCCTGTGACGCCATCGTCAGGTCAAAGGAGGCGTGAATCGATGTGACTTCCAGTAATGGTATTTTAGGCTAAATCGTGGTTCTACAACTTGAAAAATGTTCTTTTTCATCACAAAAATTGACAAGAATGGAAATGCAATCTAATAGTTTAGATCCCCACATAACAACCTAATCAGAATGCATAAAAATACTAAGCTAGAAAACCTAAATTTTGTTGCAGCTAATGGAGTTCATTATGTATGTTTACCACTATATATATTTTAATGTGCTTTTTGTGAGCACTGATTGCAAACATCTTTCTCCTGCATAGTTGAGGATTGCTACTGTATCTGTTCTAGTGTGCTTTTTGTGAGCACTGTTTGCAAACATCTTTCTCCAAGTGAAGTGCAGTTTCACATGTTTTTAAACTTCTCTACGCAAACCCCATTAATCATCCTATAATGCCTTTTTCAAGTCTCGACAAACCAGTTACTCTTTGTATTGTATTTATCATGTTGTACCTGGCCATTGTCCAAAAACAATCTTTGAAACCCCTCCTCCGCACCCCCTTCCACTCTTCTTAAAGTAAAAAAAAAAACGCAAGCCCCCACTTACCACCTGATCCAGCCTGAAAATAAAAGCTTATTGCCCTGACAGGCCCGGATAGCTGTTCGGGCTTTAAGTCTGATTAATAGCAGTAGCCGGCAAACCAGGCTGGTGAAATATTTGCTGCTGCTCGCAGGGATCTGGAAAAATGAGGTGTGAAGTTCTGAAGAGAGCAGGCAGCAGTCCTCCAGTCACTAAACACTTCCAAGAAGTTGGCAAGGGAACAGAGCTGTGGTCTGCTGCAGGAACCTCAAAGGAGCGGGAGGGGGAGGGGGCGCGCTGTTCCTCGGTGTCAGAATACGGCTCGGCTTCGAGCATTGCTTACATGGCATGTGCTACAGGCGGCAGCGTTACTCTGAGTTATGAATGGTATTCTGCCCCCCCCCCATTTTTTTATTGGTTTCCTGCGGGCACTTCCTTCCAAAAGGCGTAAAATAAAAAATAAAAAGCAACGGCGGGGAACGTAGGAAGTGGTTTAGTCCCCTATAAAGAGTCGCGCGCCAGTAGATGCGTTCGATTCGGGCCATGAAAGTCTCACCTGTTTCACAGCGGGGTTCAGGTGTTCGAAACCGGAGGGCAACGTCGGGCCTAGTCTGTGGTAACGGGAAAAGCCTGGCAAAACATTGATTCGTCCCTCACAAGTTCATGATTTCATAATCTCAAAATCGTTTCGTGCATTGTTTTATTTGGGTTTCCTCAAATATGCGCTAATTGCAGTCTGAGTGTAACTATTTGTACTAAAAGCTTATGTTTTATTACATATTTTATCCTCTCTACTTAGCTTCGTTGAAGATAACGAGGTGGTGTTGGACCTCGTTTATCAATACTAGGGGGCATATCTACAAGAAAATGGCGCAGCGCCGCAAGCAATTTTGCTGCACCGAGCTGTGTCATTTTGTAAGTGCAGGAATGCCCCATATTTACAACAATATGGTGCATTCCTGTATTCTCCTCTGCACCGCCGCAAACAAAAGTAGCCTAGCGACAGCGCAGGTACGCTTGCACCATGGTTAATTGTTGTTGTACAGGAAGGGACATCTTCCGGCACAAAAACAATCATCAATGGGGTTTTGCTTCTTCTATCAGTCGCAGCTGGCATGGTTCGCGGGTGGGGGTTCGCATGGGTTGCGCGGGGAGGGGGGTCACGAGAGGGTGGTCCCGCGGGGAGGTATCGCGGGGGGGTTAATTTAATAATAAAAATAAAATAATTAAACTTACTTTTCCGCCGGCCGGGACCCACGTCTTCTTTTCTCCTGCTCTCCTGCCTCTGGCAGGAATAGGAAACAGAAGCAGGCAGCCAGGCTCCGCTCCTAAACCAATCACAACGCTGCAAGCAGCATTGTGATTGGTCATGGACGCCGCCCAGTCAGGGGTTTATGGGGAGGCCATTTTCTCCATGCAGGCTGCATTGCAGCCTGCATGGAAAAGGGCAGAGTGCGCATGACTGGTTTGGGCGGCTCCAGGGGACCGACCAAACAGTCTTTGCGCACTCGGGGGTGGGCAGGCACACCACTCCTCCCATGCCCTGCTCTCAGAGCAGCCCCGCCCGCAACCAAACAATTACCATTTTATGTTTCTGCTTCTTGCACTGCGAGAAAGCAGTGGGGCGACGCTCCTCCGCCCTAGTGGAGGAGCCGCCCCTGTCTTCTATGTGTACTGCAAGATGCAGCACATGTAGAAAGAGCAAAAAACTAGAAGTAAAAGTATTTCTCCTCGTTGCGCCACTCTTATGCCTCCCAAGGGGAGGCTTACGTTTTTGGCGCTTCCTCAGATTTACAGATCCTTGTAAATCTGGAGCAGTATCAAAACGCAATGGGTGTTGCGTGAGAACGCCCACAGCAACACCCAGTGCACACCCCTTTGTCGCAGAAAACTGCGTAGAAGAGGACCTTATTTACAAGGCAGCGTTAAACCACACAAAGTAGCTTAGTGCTGCCTTGTAAATATGGAGCAGGGCACAGCACCACTGGAGTGTTGCAAAAAGTGACGCTCTGGTGGCGCAATGGCCTTGTAAATATGCCCCTCGGTCTCCCGTCTCGAGGACGGCGAATGTTGTCATTCTTTGTGGGGGAGAAACACTGGCATCCTTTCCTGGACATTGTAAAGTAGCGGGAGTGACATTGCATGCCCACTCTCAAGCATAGTCATGTTCCTATATTCTGTTAAATCAGTTAACACCTGACCTCCTTTTTCATGAACATTGAAGCTTCTTCCTTGTAATAATTGGGAACTTTGTAGCCTATAAATGCTAATGATAACTGTGTGCCTTATTGAAAAAAGATTTAATGGCATTGAATGTAAAAATTTAAAGTTTGGCAAAACTGCATATTTTATAACATTTATCATCCCTATTAATTTAATCTTGCTTTCCCTCAAAGTTGTTTCAACATTTGATGAGACCAAGGCCTGCAAAAATCTCATTGATAGGCACTCCTTTATATTTTAAAGCATGCCTATTTAATGGTGAAAAGTTGACATTAATTTTATTGTATTATTTTTTACGTATCTTGATTTTCTTTATAACCCAATAAGCTACCAGTCCCATTCATGAGACCAATAGCTTTTTGAAGTAAAGCGTTTGTGTCTCTATTATAAATTAGCTCCTTAAAGTTGAGTCTCTTTGCCAGAGAATAAATGGGAAATTCTTAACTTCTAAAATGTCATAGTGATACAATCCCTCAGTAGCAAAGACTAAGGAGGCCGGTGAGAGGGGCATCTCTGAAGTGTACCCCTAAATATCAAGAAAGGTTTCAAAGAACAACTTTGTAACACCACCCTCGAAGGCTAGAAAGCATGCAAAGCCTCTATATTTTTCTATCCAGTTTGTGCGATCACCTCCGTCTAATATTATTGGTTTACATCAACTTGCTGTGTGAGGAGACACATATGTGTCCATGGGACAAGCCCCACTGATAAGTAGGAATTATTAAGCCAGTCACCCGACTTAGGGCCCGATTCTGATGCGGGTTGGAAAAGCTTCCCGACCGAGGGCCTGATTCTGATGCGGTTAGGAAGGCCTCGTAACGGCATTTGCTCCTTCCAAATCGGATCGGGAACGTGTGTTCCCGACCGAGGGCCCAATTCTGATGCGGTTAGGAACAAATGTTCCCATTGAAGTCAATGGGAGTTCAACCAAATCGTATCTGGAAGCATCCGGATGCATCCTACTCCGCCGGTCGGACTTTCCCGATCCGAGTGGGTCAGACACCATTTCCCAACCGATTCGGTCGGGAAGCTTTTCCAACCCGCATCAGAATCGGCCCCTACATGTTCTGCTCAATGGCCTTTTCCGGAGGCTGGAGTCGAAGAAACACTCCATTTCTCCTTAAACTCCACCGCTCGCTAGTATGTCAGACCAAACAGGAAGGACTCCCCTTCCCCCTGGGGTGGAAAAACACATAACAGTGATGCCAAAGGCCCTGATCCCAGATAAAGGTAATAAAGAGTAAAATGCCCTTATTGTACAAGATAAGTGTCTCAGTAATTTATCCCCTTCCCACTGCCAGGCTTCACAAGAGAAGCAACTTTAGAGGTATGGTGATAGATTCCTCTGGAGAATAGTTGTAGGGTGGCACAAGTCCAAGTTAGTATATTCAGTCAGAGGGTATCCCGAAGGATAGCTTCACTGGATCAGGAGCGGAAATGAGTCAGAATAATGGGAGCAGGAGGGTGGTCCAAAGCAGCAAGGAAGAAGAATCAAGGGAATGCTCCTTAAAATGGTAGTAAAGTAAACTAGGAGCTAGAACAAGGTCAGTGAGGAAAGCAGGAGCAGGAATGGTCAACAGGAGCAATCTTAGTCAGTCATCTCTTGTACTTAGGAAGTTGCTGAGACATCTCCCTTCTGTGGCTGTACCTCTTCATATTCTGATTAGTAATTGGTTTGAGGTGTGTTTATGAGAGGTCGGGGTCCCACAAGAGGGAGCTGCACTATAAAGCAGAGCATGTCTGCCAGCGACTTCCACCCAGCTCCCTGCACTGTGTTGGTGTATCATGGTGCTCCTTACTGTATGGCTTGCCACCCCTTCAATGGCCACGGCCACCATTGTGCTTTTCTCTGCTGCTGCAGTCTTCACATGCAACATCTTCCCTTGTAGCCGTGCCTTGTGGGTGACTGTTTATGTGCTGCTTGCAATGGTTGTAGGGTTAGGCACTGATGGAGTGAGGTTTGTAAAGTACATCCTCACGAAATTAAGTAACCCCATAATAATGTATTGACTGCATGAATTAACCAACACGGGATGCACACATTTACATAAGGGGCAAACGCATTTTATATAATATACTAAACCATGTTGGCATGAGTACGTATTAATTGTTTGCACATTGAAAAACCGGACTACTGCATGTTTATGTTGTGTTGTACATTGCACATTTTGCATGTGGTGCACAAATAACGAAAAGATTGCTTTAAACTAATAGCTTTTGCTAAGATGAATTAATACAGGGTATTAGTATGGTGGGAGGTAAACATAATGGGTTTATTTTCATGAATTAATATTTTTTTGTGTTTGTTTATTTTAGTACGGGATTGGGCCTGCATGAAAATGGCCTCTCGGTGAAACCAGCATGTGGCTGGCCTAATCGGTGCGGAGTGCGCATGTGCCATGATGGGTTGCCTGCTCGCAGACTACAGAGTGTACCCGTTGATGCAATCCGTGTGAAGGCCATGTTGACCTGTGTCTTATTGTTATTGTGCCAAGATGCGACAGCGACTGTTGGAACAGCCATCACTACGTGCAATGCGAATGTGAAAGCGGATGATATAATGAACATTGTTGCTAAAAGTATAATTATGAATGTTAGACTTATATGAATGTAATGGTCTTAAATCTTTCCTTTGTTAGAACCGGTATAGGATGGATTTGTGGGGAGGACTGGATGAGGCGACCCTAGTATGATTTACGACAACCAATCATAGTCCGAGTTTTTACTGATACTGCAACATTGTAAGATAGCGTGCTGGAGAGAAGAGTATAATTGATATCCCAATAAGGGTGTGGCAAGGCAGTATGGCGAAGCAGTGCGGTCCGGTATTGCAGTGCAGTCCGGTGTGACAGATCAGAGAGAAGTTCCAAGACAGAAGAGCAGCCCTGCAAAGAGAAAGAGAACTTTAGGTACGAGAACGTTGCGGGAGTGCTTGGGAGGAGACTGCGACCGAGGAGGTAGATTAATTGGAGATTAATTTAGTAGTTAGTGTATGACAAGTTTAGCTGCATCTGTCCTTTTAACTTTGTTCTCTGAGCCTATCTCTGAGGACCTCTTGCCACAACCTCGGCCAAGGAAGTGGGTTTCTTGATTCTTTGGTGGGTATTACCCTCCTTGATTGCTTTAATTTACAAGTATATTTCTGCAAGTATTTATGCTGTACCTTCTCTTCCCCATTGCTAATGCATGCTTTGATATCGATGCAAATGATTCATTTTGATTACATTGCTTGATAATTTGTTCTCTTATATGCAATCTTGTGTATACACTGATATTCAATTTAAGAGCATTTAATAATATACTGAAAAAGTGACTTTGTGGTTATTTAGTTAAGTATTAAACTGTTTAGTTAATCATAGTCACCATCAACTCTTCAACTAATGGTCCATCGACCAGAAGAAGAAGTTGATATTACGAATAGATAGAAATATATACAAATGTTATTAATGTGAAGTGTTGTGATGTACTTAATAAAACTGACAAAATAAACCCCCCAAATCCAGCGCCTGTCTTCAGGGATCATTTATGGGTAATGTGTGATGGGCCCCGTTGTTTGGTAAAGCAATTTATGTGTGATGAGATTTCCCTTGGTCCCTGGTTTCAGAATTTAGGGGTTGCGCTGGATCAGTTTTTCTGGTAGCAGAATGATGTTTATTATTGATTAGTTTGGTGATTATTGATTATATGTTTAACATTCTATGTAAAGTGAGTCAGTGTTACGTTTCTATGTAGTCTTTGGAACACAGGGTATCTGGGAAGCCGGCAGAGTAAAGGTTAGCCTGAAATAAGGCAGAGGAAAAGTGTGAGAAGTGAAATCACACGGGAATAGGTACATTGTCTGTTTAGGTTATTTTAGGGACTATTGAGTGTGTATGTGATAGCGAAGGGTCCACCTGTGAAACTTTGGCCTTATCCCCAGAAGAGTAGTGAGACCTCCTTTTCAACCAAAGTGTCCTCTTATGAAATTTCGGCCTTATCCCTAAGGAAATAACAGGTCCTCTCCTAGCTCGAGTGAAGGGAAGGATAGCGGAATTGTTATACTTGCCCGTATTGAAAGAAATGTTCTTGAGAGTGAAAAATTATATCTCTCTGTAGTAAACAGACAGTGTAGTATTGTTTAAATGTTGTGACTAATAAGATATTTTAAAGAAAACCGGACTTAGAAAAGTGCCGATCATTTTTGTAAAGGGAGGGTCAGCAGCAGGAGGAGAAGCTGACGTCACAGAAAGCCGCGCTGGCATTGGTCAGTCTGTAAAGACAGAGCGAGCACTATGGTTGGTTGGTGTGAGCCGCGCTGGTATTGGACAAAATAGTGGAGAAGTAGAAAGCTCTGATTGGAGGAGTTAAGAGTGTGTCTCGCTGACATTGGTTAGGTGTTAAGGAAGTAAAAGAGTTCGATTATTGAATTATAATAAATTGTGTTGATAACAATTTTTTTATCGAGTGAAGGTGCTAAATAAGTAGCAAAAATGTATTTTGAACCACCGCAACAGGAGAAATTGACTTTGTTTGGCAAAATAAAAAGATTCTTTAAGAAGGACAAACCAGTAATAACGAGAGAAGGAGTTCCTATCCCTCCACCAAAGACACCAGCGTCTTATATGATGTTAAAATATGGTTATCACACATGTATTTGGTTAGAAAACTGGGTAGGATATACGAAGAATGATGGTACACTAGCTTTTCCAGAGCATTGTTCTTTTAATTTGGCAATATTACGTAATTTGAGAGATAAAATGATGGCATTAGACCCGAGACCTAGACCTACACAGTTTGAAGCCCTAGTAGAATGGGAAGGTGAAATGTATGAAAGAGAAAGACACAGAAGTGGTAGAGCTCATAGATTTATGTTTGGAAGATTTCATGATGAAAAACACGAAGATAGAATGAAGAGGTGGAGAAATGGAGAGATAACTGAAGGATTGTATCCAGTTTTAATGGTAGGAGAGACTGCAGGAAATAAATGCAAGGAGAAGAAGAGACATTTAGAGCAATTTGGTTATGGATATAACCCGAATGAAACTGATGATGAGCTGCTGGATGACATATTAGTTAAACGACCACCACCTTATCAGGAGAATTCCGTGATGGTGACACCAAATGCACCGTCAATGGAAGCCCCAATGACACCTCAGACGACACCAGTTCCAACTGCAAGTGAAGTAGAGCAGGAAGGAGAAGTAGAATTTGCCATGCAAACTAAAGAATTAGTTGAAAAATTGAATGAGATGAATATGAAAATAGATGCAATAACTGTGCCAGTAACCATAGGTCCAGCAATACCTGTATTCGAAAATAGACTTGTCCATGAACCTTCCTTAACTGTCCCATTAAATTCTGCTATAACATCAGCTAGTAGTAGAATTAATGCTGTAAATGTCATAAGTGAACAGCCAACTGTAGTTCCTAGATCAACACCTCCGACTAATTTAACGATTATTGAAACGCCTAGGGAAATTATGCAGTTACAGCCCAAAAGGATAGAGTTGGATGAGATTCCCAGAAGTGAGGATTCAATAGGTCCAACCACTGAAGAATTAGATGATTGGGTAAAAGGGTTACAAAGGAGAAAAACACAACCACAGCCTATAGATGTATGTAAGTTAAAAGTAGATCTGGAAGAAATGATAATTGGGACCATAAGTCCAGATAGGCTAAAGACTTATCAAGATGACGAATTGATGTATCTGGGTAAGAGTATTACTTGGAAAGCGAAAAATCTACATTAAAGGTTAGTGGAAACAAGCAGTTCGGCGCTGCCCTCACTCCCATACTGACCCGGCTTTTTAACTCATTTGCGACGACGGGAGCAATACCCTCTTCCATGCTGGAGGCGGCAATAGTCGTCCTCCCTAAATCTGGGAAGGACAGATCCGTTTGCGGTTCGTACCGGCCCATATCGCTTTGAACTTAGACTTGAAGCTATATACCTCCATTCTGGCGAGCCGCTTGGGCCCCTATATGCAAGGGCTGGTGGACCCCGACCAGGCTGGGTTTATACCACAGCGGCAGACGAGTGATAACACGAAAAGAGTAGCGCATCTCATCGAAAAAGCTTCCTGCATCCCGGGAAATACATGCTGCTCACGATCGATGCCGAAAAGGCCTTTGACCGAGTCTATTGGCCGTACCTTGAACAGGTGTTGAGCCATATGGGATTTGGGGATAAGATGCGGACACACATTTTTAACTGCTACCGCTCCCCCACAGCGACCAATGGGCACACTTCTGCTCCCTTCCCCATTCATAGGGGAACACGGCAGGGTTGCCCCCTTTCGCCCTTACTTTTCGCTCTTTATATGGAGCCTATGGCACAGAGGGTTCGGCGACATGCGCAAATCACGGGTATACGCTTCGGGGGGGACACTCATACTATTAGCTTGTATGCGGACGACGTCCTCATCACATTAACAAATCCGGAAGGAGCTCTAGGAGCCTTCTTGGACGAACTGGATGTTTTTGGAGGTGCGTCCGGGTTTAAAGTCAACCTCTCTAAGTCGACGGCGATGAACCTCTCCTTGCCACCCCACGAGAAAGCGGACCTGCAGGCTCGTTTCCCGCTATCGTGGTCGGACGACCCTGTCCCATACCTGGGAATATACTTGGCTCCTACCTTGCAGGGCATGAGACTGGACAACTTCTCCCGCCTCCATACTCAGATTCAGGCCGAGCTTCGGCGATGGAAACACCATAAGATTTCCTGGCTGGGGCGGGTCGCCGCTATAAAAATGACCGTTCTTCCCAAGATCCTTTACGTATTCCAAACGCTGCCTTTGTCCCCCTAGGGGTTGGCTCCAAAAGGTGCAATCAGATCTCTCTGCCTTCATTTGGCAGGGCCGTAAGCCAAGAATGAAACGTGCGGTCAGCTTTCTCCCGCCGAATGAGGGGGATCTGGGGGTTCCCGACCTCGCCCTCTATTACAAGGCCGCACAGTTACGCTATCTGGTGGAATGGAGTCGGGCCGAGTCTGAAAAAAACTGGCTTTTCCAGGACCGTGCTGTAGCGGGTACATCACTTAGGAAGGTTCCTTCCTCGCGAAAGCTCATCGCCCTCCCAACTTATACGCCTCACAAGTGACCCGTACGATACTCACGACATGGGATCAGACGAACTTAAGTCATGAACTCACGTCCTTTCCATCACCTCTCACGTCGATCCTGGATAACCCTGAGTTCAGTCCGGGGTTGGACCAACGATCCTTCCATCGGTGGCGGGAGTCCGGCTGCTGGGCGCTGGGTCCATTATTCGCCGATGGCGAGTTTATCGCCTTCACGCAGATACGGGAGGACTTTGGACTTCCGGAATCAGAACGCATGCGTTACCTTCAGGTACGCCACTGGGCTCTACACCCTACTAACCGCTCACAGGCGGCTAGACGCCTTACGCCATATGAACGCTGGCTGGTCACGAGGTCCTCGGACAAAAAACTGATCTCAGATCTTTATAAGTTTCTTCAATCTAAATACTCGCATATGTACCACGCGGGCGGGCCCGATGGGAGAGGGAGCTTGGGCGCGATCTTAATCCCGAGGAGTGGGAGGGAGCCTGTTACAGGGCACGTCACACAGCAACACACGTCGGACTCACAGAAACATTTACTAAATTGGTGTACCATTGGTATTACACCCGGAGCGACTCCACCAGGTCGACGCGACACTAAGCCCGGATTGTTGGCGTGGGTGTGGCGGGAGGGGTACCTTGGTCCATTTACTATGGGACTGTACTCACCTCCGGTCCTATTGGACACATGTCCTGGATGAAGTAGACAAACATCTCGACACTGAAGTCCCTAGATTTCCCGCATATATTCTACTGGGGGTACCCAACCCACTCACATATCCCCTTAAGGCCCGAAGAGGGAAGCAAATAGCCATCGCTCTAGGCTCAGCAGTCCAGAACATATTAATCCATTGGCGGTCTCCTCAGATCCCTACCCACACGGGCTGGTACCAACGTTTATGGCACGTACTGGGAATGGAAAAGATTTCCCTCACACTGGCGGGGAAGGGCTCTTCCTTCAGCGAGCTGTGGCAACCCTTTCTTACTTTACTGGCCCAAGACTTTCGAGAGTTGACCTGTCCACGGTATTTACGCCTCTTACGTATCAACGCACCTGACTCCACTTTGTAGCCAGATAGCCTTTCAGATCAGACAAGCTGCCTGCGCTCACGCTTTGTCACAAGCCTGGACCAGGGATGGGAGGGGGTGGTTCTTTTCTTATTTCCTTTCCTCCTTTACTCTCTGGGTGGGGGAGGATGTCCGTGTTCTTTTGCAATACAATTGAGTTGTCTCTATCACAGTCGGGCCCTGCGTGGCTCTGATGACATGCTTTTCACTTTTTGCAACTGTCAATAAAAAGAGTTAAACCATAAAGGTTAGTGGAAGCTGCAGAGGAGTTGGGAATGGATATAGGAAAATCAAAGGTGTTGCAGAAGACATATAGAGTGGATTTTACTGAAAAAGATATAGAAAACATGAATACGTCTGGTAGACGATTGCAGATAAAAGAGTTAATGGTTGTTTTAAGAAAATGGGGAGACGTTGAAAGATGGAAAGGTAGGTGGATGAGGAAGAAAGAAGAATTAGCTGCTAAAGAAATACATTTACGTCCCGTAAGAGAAGTGGAAAATGTAGCTTTGGAATGTCCTTTGAGGAAGTTCCAGGAGGAGGTTATGTGCATGGTCCTTGGACTAGACAGGATATATTGTCTTTTACCAATGAGTTTCCTAGGTTGAGAGAAAAACTTGTGGAATGGTATAAACAAGTTGAGAGGTTTGTGAAAGTATCGAAGGTATTGTTAAAAGATCTAGATGGATTGTTTGAAATTGTTGTTCCTGCAGATTTATGGACTGAATGTAAGATTACAGTAGATTGGGCAAAACATGAATATCCTAGAGATGCCAAAACAGGAGCACCTTCTGATAGGTGATGAAAAAATATCATCAAGTGATTACTTTCTTGAAAAGCAAAATTTCCTTAAGGAAACAGATTGGGTAAAAATTGATAGAACAGCCCAAGAGCCGAAAGAATCTGTACATGCCTATTATGAGAGGTTATTACAAGTCTTTAAGCAGTATAGTGGTTTTGAGAATATTGGAGACAAAGATATGGGTCATTTTGTGTATAGGTTTGTGTATGGATTAAGACCTGAGATTAGTCAGATGATGCAGCAGCATTTTGTTGTGCTGGCAAGCCAAAACGATCGACGAGATCTTGAGGTATGCTAAGTATTGTAGCGATGACATTGAGTCCAGTCATCGCAAATTAAAAGAAAAAAAATGATGTGGGCACAAGTGAAGGTAGCGGAGCAGCAAGAAACTCAGTTGAATTCTCAGCTATAAACCAAATGGGAGGAGTTAGTCAGAATGCTCAGAAATCTACTAGAGGTAGAGGTAGAGGACAAATGAGCAGAGAAGAGGCGAAAAAGAAATTTCCTTGTCATGGGTGCGGAAAGTATGGACACTGGAAGAATGAGTGTAGATCAGTGCAGAGGACTAATGGAGGAAATCAAATTTTAACCCCACAGGTACAGAGTGAGATAGTTGTGCAGCAGACACCACAACAGCAGGTAGTTACTACCCAATATCAGGTCCCGCAACCACCGTTACCACATAGTGTAAATGCTCAAAGATACAGTGCGGATACAGGGTTTCACGGAGGAGACCAGGTTGGTAAAAATACTAACACAAATGTGATTCCCCAATTTTGGATGCAATGTGATGGAAGTGATATTGAGTCGAATCAATGACGGTGCCTGAGGGGGCAGGAAGAGTGCGTGCTTGGCGCTACTCTAGAGGTAGATCAGTCAGGTCCATTTGTTGATGGAAAAGTGGAAGGTAATGATATCACCTTTTTTGTGGACACTGGTGCTACCCGTTCTACTGTGAGAGCAGCAGAAATTCCAAACCTACCCCTCTCTGGAGAAACTATCCAAGTAGTGGGAGTCTCAAATAAACAGATAAATACTCCAGTTACTAAACCAATTGAAGTGCATATTGGTCCCTTTAAAGACATGCATCGATTTGTAGTGTGTGACTCGAGTCCAGTGTATTTGTTAGGAAGGGATTTGCTGTGGAAGATGAATTGCACAATTTACTGCACACCGGATGGTATTGCATTTCAGACACCTGATGAGGATGTTGCGTTTAAAATGGTGTTAGCAAAGCAAAGAACAGAAGTGAATGAGTTATATTCGCTTCTTACAGACAAAAGTGTGCCTGAAGAATTAATGAAGGTAGTGAATCCAGAAGTTGGGATTTCACAGGACAGGAGATTGGGTTGATGAAGAAAGTGGATCCGATTAGAATCACAGTGAAAGATGGTGTTGACTATCCAAATACACCACAGTATAAAATGAAACCAGAAGCAGGAATAACTCCTGTAATTGATCAAATGATTGAACAAGGAATTTTGAAAGAGTTAATGAGTAGTCCTTGTAATTCACCTATTATGGGATTGAAAAAGCCAAATGGAACTTATAGAATAGTGCAAGATTTGAGAAAAATGAATAAAATTGTTGTGCCTTGTTGTCTAGTTGTGCCAAACCCAGCAGTGATTCTATACCAAATTCCACATGATGCGGAGTGGTATACAGTGATTGATTTGTGTCATGCTTTCTTTTCTATTCCCCTGCATCCAGATAGCCAGTATTTGTTCGCATTTCGGTTCGGGGATCGTGTTTTGGCATGGTGTCGAGTTCCTCAAGGCTATACTGAGAGTCCTTCAATTTTTAATCAGATATTGAAAAAGTGCTTTGAGGATTTGAAAATGTCAGAAGAGTCTGTTTTGGTTCAGTATATTGATGACCTACTGGTGGCTTCAAAGACTCGAGAAGCTTGTGTTGCAGACACAGTTGCTTTACTGAACCATTTGGCAGAGGGTGGACATAAGGTGTCCCCTGCAAAATTACAATTCTGCCAACAAGAAGTCCAATACTTAGGTCACAAGATTGAGAAGGGAGTCAGAAAAGTAACGTCAGAGCGTATTCGAGTGATCAGGGATATGAAGCCTCCAACGACACAGAGGGAAGTGCGAATGTTTTTGGGAGTGGAAGGATATTGTAGACAGTGGATCAGTGGATTTTCACTGATAGCAAAACCTCTACAGAGATTAACAAGGAATGATGTGAAAGATCCAGTTAAATTGGATGAAGAAAGTATGGATGCTTTTGTTAAATTGAAAGATAGTTTGTGTAAAGCTCCGGCATTGGGAATGCCTGATTATTCAAAGGATTTTGCATTATATTGCAGTGAGAGAGATGGATGTGCATTAGCAGTTTTAACTCAAAAGCATGGAATGTCAAGACGACCTGTGGCATATTTTTCAGCTACTTTAGATTCAGTGGCTGCAGCATTACCTGGATGTTTGAAAGCAGTAGCTGCTACTTGTGTGAGTCTGAAACAGAGTGAAGGGATCATAATGGGTCATCCTGTGAGAGTGTATGTGCCACATTCAGTTGAGATCCTTTTAACAAGAACACAGACCCAGCACCTCACCTATAGTCGGCTGACTAGGTATGAGAGAGTGATTCTGGGAGCAGAAAATGTGACCATAGTGAGATGTACAAATGTGAATCCTTCTACTCTATTGCCAGATGTATGGGATGAAGAAGTAAAGGATGAAGCTGAACATGATTGTCTGGATGTGACTGAATTTTGTACCAAGCCCCGTCCTGACATCAAGGACGTTCCTCTTGAGGAATCAGATTGTGTGATGTTTGTTGATGGTTCATGTTTGCGAACTGAAAGAGGTGTATTGAGTTCTGCTTATGCTGTTTGTACTGTAGCAGAAATCCTGGAAGCATCCTGTCTAAAAGGGGTAAAATATGCACAAGTGGCTGAATTGATAGCTCTAATTCATGCCTGCAAATTGGGAAAACGTCAAAAAGTGACAATAATGACAGATAGTCAATATGGCTTTGGCATTGTGCATGATTTTGGAGAACTATGGATGCAGAGGGGTTCCTCACCTCTTCGGGGTCCCCTATCAGGAATAGTCAATTTGTAAAAGAATTGCTGGAAGCATTACAATTGCCAAAACGAATTGCAGTGGTCAAATGTGCCGCACATAAGTCAGGAGATGATTATGTGACTCAAGGAAACAGGTTTGCTGACCAAGTAGCACAATATTGTGCAAAGAATGAGACTTCCATAAATTGGGGAAAAGCAAAAGAACATACGGTTTGTCAACTTATGTTTACTAACCCTATTGAAACATGGGATGAAGTGAGACAGTTACAAGAAGAGGCAAGTGATGAGGAAAGACAGGAATGGGAAAAAGCAGGATGTAGGAGACGAGAAGATGATGATGTATGGGTATACATTGATGGAAGACCAGTCATGCCAGATAGTTTACTTTCTCATATGGCAAGGATGTACCATGGAGTGACATGTTGGATGAGATGCCATGGTCAGATTATTTAAACAAACCTGGTTTAATACTAGGTTCAGAACTATTGCAGAGAGTCTTTGTCAGAGATACCTAACGTGCCAACAGCAAAACCCAGGAAGAAAGACAATAGTTAGTATGGGAACAATACGGAGGGCAGGTGGTCCTTTTACCGGACTACAACTCGATTTTATCGAGTTACCTCCATGTGATAAGTTCAAATATGTGTTAGTGATTGTGTGTTTGTTTTCCCGATGGGTAGAAGCTTATCCCACAAGAAGGAATGACAGCCTGACAGTGGCAAAACTTTTGTTGAGGGAATATATTCCTAGATATGGTTTCCCAGTCACTATGGAAACAGATAGAGGGACATACTTCACTAGTGAATTGATCAAACTGATTTGTGAGGCCTTGAGCATTCAACCAAAACTTCACTGTGCCTATCGTCCAGAGGCTTCTGGAATAGTAGAACAGATAAATGGCACAATCAAGAACAGGTTAGGTAAAGTGTGTAGATCCACAGCACTGAAATGGCCTGACGCTTTACCCTTAGTTTTGATGAGTCTCAGAAGCATTCCTGACAAAAAAACAGGACTGAGTCCGTACGAAATATTGATGGGAAGAGCAATGAGACAAGCATTTGTACCTGCGAACAAATTGATAAATATATCTGATGATCTCATCCTTGACTATTGCAAAGGATTGGCTGATGTGGTACGTTCTGTGTTTCATCAGGTTGGAGCAGACGCGACCACAACACAGCAGACTCAAGCTCATGAACAAAGTCCTGGTGAGTGGGTTCACGTGAAAAAGGCATAGAAGAAAAACTTGCCTAGAGCCCCGCTGGGAAGGACCATATCAGGTCATATTGGTGACGACTACAGCAGTAAAGTGTGCTGGTTTAACAAATTGGATTCATGCCAGTCACACTCAGCGAGTCCCAAGTCCACTTGAACCACGAGTAGAGCGGCATCTGGAGATATCAAGTACAAGCTCTGAATCAGAAGGTGAAACACAAGAAATTGGTGAGGTTAAAGCAATAGACTCTGAAACTGGCGAACCAGAACCAAAAGACTCTGAAGAGCAGCTTGATGATGAATTGCTTAGCATAAGTCAAGTAAAGTGGGCACCAGCTACTGGGACTGAAGAAACTGCTGTTGAACAAGAAGAAAAACTAATTTTAGGTGAAGAGGGAAAGAGCAGGGAAGAAGTAGGTGAAAGAAATACCGAAGAAGAAGAAGAAGAAGAAGAAAGCAAGCTTAGAGTAGGTACAAAGAAACGGAGGTACGAATTGAATAAAGAAGAAGAAATAGTGCAATCAAAGAGAGCAAGGAGAGATGAGTAGTGGCCAAGTGGAGTTAAAAGACTGAAATATAGAGTGGTGAAAGGAAGACCAGAAAATAGGTTAAAACAGATAAGCGAAACTTCAGATCAGTTAGAACAGGGAGCGTCAGATGACGAATCAGTGCTGCGACCAAAGAGTGAGGAAACCAAACAAGAAGTTCAGGTCACCTGATTGGATTTATATAGTGTTAGAGTAGATCGAGGAAGAAGATTCAAACAAAAGAAGAAACAGCACTGACAACGAACAAGAAGAGAAAAGTGATCTAAATCCACCTTAAGAGACTGTAAACAAACTAAGGTGTTGCGTTATCAACTGAAAAGTTTCTCTGAATATTCAGAAGACGTCCTGAAAATTGGATTAAGTTCAAATAAAAGAAGGGGTAAAGAAGAAAGCTTTTGAAGTGTGGGATCACACTACACTTTATTAATATTGTCTCGGCAGATACACAAATAACAAGACCTAGATGTAGCCTTATGTGTAGATGTTATAAGGTTTGCTTATGTTTAGTGTGTATATTGATAGTATTCTGGATAATATTGACAATAGTAATACCTTTACATTTGATAAAAGAAGATACGCCACGTCTTAGCAATTTAACAGGTCCAAAGGTAGATACTGACATTAGACAGACACCAATTACTCACTTGAATCAAATAGATGCTAGTAGTTTACATCACAACAGATTAGTTACTAATTTTTCCTCAAATGTTTTTACCAAACTACTTTATGAGTACGTAGAAATAATGGATGTGAGTGACTGTTATGTATGCATACAGTTGCCATTGTCTGTTTCCGAAGGTGTGACTTACCATCACCTTCCTTTGACTTATGGTGTGACCTGTAGTGTCTTATCAAGTTTGTTGTATGGAACAGGTAAACTAGACTATTACTATTCCAATGTAGATACAATATTTCCTAAGGTTCCTGCAGTACCTGAATTAAATAAGATAGCACATGCAAATGTCATGGGAGATTTTGTCCTGACAACTAAGCCTTTAGGTATAGAATACGCTAATAAAAACAACCTAACATGTAAATTGGGAAAGGAAGAGAAAATCTTTTTAGAGATGGTAGAGGAAAGAAGTTTCAAAGAAAAGCTGTTGAAGAGAGATTGAAAACACCACCTTGGGTTTTCAGAGAAGGCAACTATGACAAAAGTGAGACTTATGCTGCAATGGCACTAGATTGGTCGCAGAAGGGAAAATTATGCTTACGTAGGGAAAAGACTAATTACAATCACTATTTCATCGGTTCCAGTGAATGTGAAGATACCTATAAAATTATTGGGGTTGGGGATTAAAGGGAGGAACTGACCCTGTCTTGCCTGGCATATATTATGTCTGTGGGAGGAAAGCCTATTATCGATTGCCAGATCTCTGGTATGGGACATGTTACCTTGGGATTGTCTTTCCAAAAGTCTATCATATAGACAAAAGAACTAATGGAATCGATGAAGTAAGGCAAGGACTAAACCGTGTAAAAAGAGAAAGTTTTTCAGAAATTGTAGGTGATATATTTGGAGCATTGATACCTGGAGTTGGAGTTACACTGAATGCATACAAAATTCGACAATTGTCCACAGTGGTTCATCTTTTATCAACAGATACTGCTGGAGGATTCCTGATGATTGACAATGAAATGATTGCCATGAGATCTATGGTTATGCAAAATCGACTTGCCCTTGATATATTGTTGGCAAAAGAGGGTGGAGTCTGTGGAATGCTAAAAGTTCAACATTGTTGCACTTACATTCCAGATAAAAGTAAGAATTTGGAAGGATACATTCGGAATATCACTAATTTGCATAAGGAAGTAACTCAACTAGAGGTTGATGGTGTTTGGGAGAGACTAAGTAAAAGCTTCTCTACTATAAGCAATTGGTTTTCTTCTATAGGTAGTTCCTTAGTTGCAAAAATAATAGTACCAGTAGCTTTTGTAGTCATTATGGTACTCATGATACGAATGACTTATGTTTGCGTGAAGAAAAGTTGCAAAGAAAAGAAAGAAAGGAAATTAAGTAAGGAACATAAAGAAAGGGAAAGAGAGATAGAGGAAATAGAGATGGAAGGGTTTAAAAAAAGTTATATGAAAAATGGAAAGAGCAAGGGTCAAAAGACAAAATAACAACCATATAACTTGAAAAACCGTATGTTTGGGATTTTATGATGGTAAAACCATCAAAGGGGGATTGATGGAGTGAGGTTTGTAAAGTACATCCTCACGAAATTGAGTAACCCCATAATAATGTATTGACTGCATGAATTAACCAACACGGGATGCACACATTTACATAAGGGGCAAACGCATTTTATATAATATACTAAACCATGTTGGCATGAGTACGTATTAATTGTTTGCGCATTGAAAAACCGTACTACTGCATGTTTATGTTGTGTTGTACATTGCACATTTTGCATGTGGTGCACAAATAACCAAAAGATTGCTTTTAACTAATAGCTTTTGCTAAGATTAATTAATACAGGGTATTAGTATGGTGGGAGGTAAACATAATGGGTTTATTTTCATGAATTAATATTCTTTTGTGTTTGTCTATTTTAGTACGGTATTGGGCCTGCATGAAAATGGCCTCTCGGTGAAACCAGCATGTGGCTGGCCTAGTCGGTGCGGAGTGCGCATGTGCCATGATGGGTTGCCTGCTCGCAGACTACAGAGTGTACCCGATGATGCAATCCGTGTGAAGGCCATGTTGACCTGTGTCTTATTGTTATTGTGCCAAGATGCGACAGCGACTGTTGTAACAGCCATCACTACGTGCAATGCGAATGTGAATGCGGATGATATAATGAACATTGTTGCTAAAAGTATAATTATGAATGTTAGACTTATATGAATGTAATGGTCTTAAATCCTTCCTTTGTTAGAACCAGTATAGGATGGATTTGTGGGGAGGACTGGATGAGGCGACCCTAGTATGATTTACGACAACCAATCATAGTCCGAGTTTTTACTGATACTGCAACATTGTAAGATAGCGTGCTGGAGAGAAGAGTATAATTGATATCCCAATAAGGGTGTGGCAAGGCAGTATGGCGAAGCAGTGCGGTCCGGTATTGCAGTGCAGTCCGGTGTGACAGATCAGACAGAAGATCCAAGACAGATGAGCAGCCCTGCAAAGAGAAAGAGAACTTTAGGTACGAGAACGTTGCGGGAGTGCTTGGGAGGAGACTGCGACCGAGGAGGTAGATTAATTGGAGATTAATTTAGTAGTTAGTGTATGACAAGTTTAGCTGCATCTGTCCTTTTAACTTTGTTCTCTGAGCCTATCTCTGAGGACCTCTTGCCACAACCTCGGCCAAGGAAGTGGGTTTCTTGATTCTTTGGTGGGTATTACCCTCCTTGATTGCTTTAATTTACAAGTATATTTCTGCAAGTATTTATGCTGTACCTTCTCTTCCCCATTCCTAATGCATGCTTTGATATCGATGCAAATGATTCATTTTGATTACATTGCTTGATAATTTGTTCTCTTATATGCAATCTTGTGTATGCACTGATAATCAATTTAAGAGCATTTAATAATATAAAATCATTAACTGAAAAAGTGACTTTGTGGTTATTTAGTTAAGTATTAAACTGTTTAGTTAATCATAGTCACCATCAACTCTTCAACTAATGGTCCATCGACCAAAAGAAGAAGAAGTTGATATTACGAATAGATAGAATTATATACAAATGTTATTAATGTGAAGTGTAGTGTTGTACTTAATAAAACTGACAAAATAAACCCTCCAAATCCAGCGCCTGTCTTCAGGGATCATTTATGGGTAATGTGTGATGGGCCCCGTTGTTTGGTAAAGCAATTTATGTGTGATGAGATTTCCCTTGGTCCCTGGTTTCAGAATTTAGGGGTTGCACTGGATCAGCACTAATGGTACGATGAGCACAAAGGAACTCAGTCCTAACACTCAAGTTCATTTCTAAGATACTAGAACATATCTTCATGGTTCAGGGGTAATCCTGCTCTGATACATGGGTTCCATTGCCCATTGACTCAGCTTTATGAGCAGAGGACAACACAGGCAATCGTATTTCCAGTGGGTAATTGTACCAGTAGTCAAGAAGCCCTCTTTTCATTCATTAGTCCCACTGAGCCTTCGCCTGATCCTGAAATTACTTTTGAACAAAGGGCTGAACTTTGGGCCCACACCACTTGACTGATTTCTTTCAAACTACACTAGTTATAACGTGTTTATTTTGTAAGATTTACATGAAACGCTTCTTCAATATGTAGTTGACAGTCAAGTGGGTTTTAGTAGGCTTCAGCACCCCATCTTCATTCTACCCACTGCATTCAGACTATATGCAGTAATAGAACGTTGGGATGTTCAGAGCTCCACTTAAGGCAACAGAGTGGCTCAGAACTGATAATGGCTGGCTAGTACAGGCTTTCTGTTTCAATATTCCAATGTTTGTATTGTGTTCCTCCCTGTTAAATTTAGAACAGTTAGCCCTCTGTGGGTGGAATGTTCTCATGGTATTATAACCCATTGGGCTATATTAGTTGGCAAATGCTCTCTCTACTGTTATTGCTCTTTGTTTGCAGCACAGTCCTACAACCAGAAGAGCTGGTGTTTAACAACTATTGTAACCCTTGACAGCTGGCTTTAACGCTATCAAGAAAGCGTTGGACGGTTGGAGTTTCTGTCTACAAAATTATTTTTATTACATTTGAAATTGACCAAATAGGAATAACAGGTCCTCAGGGCTGTGAGGGATGATTTGAATCTCACAATTAAAGCTGCTGATAAAACCAGGGACATCCTGATTATGAATATAACTAAGTGCAATGCCTCAGTCTTTTGTTGTTGAATATGCCTACCGAGAGATGCAACTGAGGAGATAAGGTGAACTACTGATTAACTAATGAAGCAGTAGAAGGCTACATTTTTGCAAAGAATGTGCACTACTTATCCACCAAGATAACTGATTCCAATGTTTTATGGCCTATTTCAAGTTAATAACGTGTTGACCCCCATTTTACCTGGATTGTTTCAGAGATCAATAAGTCTTAGAGCCACTGTTCAAATAAGTGGACTTTTTTGTTGATCCTATAGTGGAAGGAATTCTGAGACACTTGTAAAGCACCAGAGCCACAATTACTAAGGTGGAGGGCATCTCATATATGAGAGAATTAATCTCATGTGAGTTTTTTATTTGGAGGCCTTCCTAATGACTACTTCCCAAAAGTCTACTCCTGAGGCCTCTAAATTTACCTTGCAATATAGATAACATTCCCTTTTTGTCCCAGAGGATTTCATTGACAAATGCGTGGAGCCATCTTCCACTAAAATGTTTTCCTACTTTTTATCAGTTCTTTCTGCAGCAAAAGGTTACCAGTATGGGAATGACCTTTGCACCTAGACTGGCAAATTTGTACATAGATATTTTCAAGGCAAGATTTATCCTCAAATGAGGAGTGTTACAGTAAAATCTATTACTGTCTTTTTTACATAGACAAAATGAATTTCATTTTGTGCAGCTCACGTTTTGAGTTTGATAATTTGTTTAACTGCTTTAATGCAGTAAATCTGAATCTAGTCATATGTATAAGGACGCCAACATTTTCTTTGATATGTTATGTTATGTTAAATTATATTTATAGAGCGTCAATCACCAGAAGGTCTCTAAGCGCTGTAACATAGATCAGAGGTCCAGAATCCTTTTGCGCAACCATACTCAACACACAGCGGAGTAAACTTATCCAAACGCCTCTGTAAACAGAAGGGTTTTAAGTCTCCTCCGGAACGGTAGTAACCTGGCTTCCTTACGCATACCGTCCGGTAGTTTGTTCCAAATCTGGGGGATGGTGACTGAGAATGCCCGGCCCCCTTGGGTCGTTCTATTAAAACGTGAGCAGACTAACAAGCATGACTCTGCTGAACGAAGATAGCGTCCGGGCACATAAGGCCTCAGGCGGTCTTTGATGTACTTGGGTGCCTCTCCAAACTGAAACTTGTGTGCAATGCACAACCCCTTAAATTTAACCCTTTGCTTGATGGGAAGCCAGTGTAACTGCTGCAGCAGAGGGGTGGCATGGGCTCTTCTTGGCAATTTATAAATCAACCTTGCCGCGTCATTCATAACCACTTGGAGCTTCCCCAGAAGTTTTTCGGGACGCCCAGTGTAGACTGCATTGCCATAGTCTAAGAGTGACAGGATTAATGCCGTCACGACCGTCTGCATGGTGGAAAAAGACAGCAAGGTCACCAGTTTCCGAAGTTGCCGCATCAGGCCAGTACAACTCCCCACAACAGCAGATACCTGGCTGTTTAGCGTTAATCCAGTGTCCAACTTTATACCCAGGCTCTTCACTGCTGGCACCGGTGTTGGGGTGGTGCCCAGCTCTTGAGGCCAAAAGAGACTGGACCAGGGCGAAACCCCTGAAGTAAGAGCAAGCACTTCTGTTTTATCTGGATTTACCTTCAGTGAATTAGAGGTCATCCAGTTCATAGTGAACCGGAGGATGTTCTGGACATTACGCTGTGAGTCGGGGGAGTTGTCAATTCGCACAATTAACTGGGTATCATCAGCGTAATGAAACACCTGACAATCTGTTTTGGCTAGTGCATCTATCAAGGGCTGAAGGTAAATATTAAAAAGCAGAGGGGACAGCGCGGAGCCCTGTGGGACATATGGAAAATCTATGGCAAATGGCTGGAGAAGAAAGCCTATATCACGATTTAAATATCAAGGAGAGAGACACAAATTATTCGCTGCACTATCATAATGCCCATCCTGCAATCCTTGAAAAATATTTTACCCTATGCCAAATTGTTCATATATTGTTGAGTTTTGCAGGAATGTTCCCACTTTGAAAGCTCATAGATAGGTGTTATCGGAAGAACATTGCTAGGCAGGCCTTTGAGCCATTCTTCTTTACCCAGGTGAGAGAGCCTGAAAGTGACTTAATACTGTGTCTCTCCACGTGCAGTCCATCCAGTCAGACAATCATCAGTTTAGTGCTGTGTAATTTATAAGCATTGAATACTGTTTTTAAAAAAAAAGAAATTAAATTTTATTTATTTATTTATTGCAAAAGAGAAAAAACCAGTCTTTACATTCATAATTCTCGAATAGGAGTACATCATACATTACGGATATGGAGCAGAAATACATACACAATCAAGAAAAAGAGAGAAAAAAAAAAGAGAAAAAATGATGTATTGCAGGTACATATGCATGACATTATGATCGAAGCACAGGTAGGCACTTAAAGCAATGACAGAGACCCAGCCCGAGGTTCCTAGTTCTGCACCACCACTGTTGGTGTCAGAGGGTTGCCAGGAGGCCTCTATAGGATTGGAACCAGGTGTTAGCGTTCAGTGTTATGTACAAGTGTGGGTACATCACCTCTCGACATACGGAATAGTCATGCCAGAGCGCAGGGTGGTGTCAGACTTCGTCTGCGTCTACATTCGGGTGTTCCAGCAAATATGTCCACAGCGGATCCCAGATGTCCCTAGGACGCGAAGAGCAGGGCAGGAGCTCAGCATATGTGTTAATTTGGTCTTGCCACAGGACCATGTCTCCCAACCAGTCCTTGAACTTAGGTGCCCGCCCCCGGCCCCATCTGCAGGCAACACGTCGCTTGGCCAATACCAGGCCAAAGGATAGGAATCTACGCTGCCGGGTAGGGATTTGAGCAGTGTATCCCAACAAGGCTACTAGGGGGGATCTCGAGGTGGGTGTACGGAGCATGAGGTCAAGCGCATCCATTACCTGTCCCCAGTAAGTCTGTATCTCAGGACAATCCCAGGCTAGGTGGAGGAAATCTGCGGCTGGTGCCTTACATCTATCACAACTGTCCGTGTCTCTGAGGCCAAACCTGTGTAATTTGACTGGAGTGTGATAGCTACGGTGTAAGAATTTATAATGAATTACTCTCAGTCGGCTGTTGGCAGAGATCTGTTCAGTCTGGTTACAACAGAACTGCCATTGTGTGTCAGTTATCTCCAGTCCCATTTCCACCCCCCATTTTTCACGGGCTGTGCATGTCGGGTATTCAACGTCAGTGTATAATGCGTGGTATAATGTAGAGACCAGGTGTGAAGCAGAGGTAGCGCGAAGTATCTGGTGCAGGGGGGCCACCGTTGCCGGCTCTGAGGGGTAGGTAGGGCTGCATGCCTGTAGCCTGTGTCTTAGTCGAGCGTATAAAAAGGTCTCCATAGTGGAGGGGGGGGGATTGGAGCATAGTTGCTGAAGGGTGCAGAATCTTCCATTAAGGTATAAATCTCCCCAGCAGTGTATTCCACGGGTGCGTGTAAGTTTCTTAAATATTCCTTCTTGTAACAATGATAACGCTGGGTGATAAGATAAAGGGAGTAGCGGAGAGTATAAGCAGGGTGCCTGTACGCGCCTAAGTGTGCGGCTCCATGCCTTGAGCGTACATTCTACAGAGTTTGGGGCATGTCCCTGCAGTTCGATTCTAGAAAGCAAAACCCCATCAAGGGGTATAGGGTCCGCAAGCCAGTGTTCAGTGGCTTCATGTGGTGTGTAGCGTAGAGGGTGGAACCAGAAGAAAGCATAGTGTGCCTGGGCACAATTATAATACAGTTCAAAGTCAGGTATGTGAAATCCCCCCTGTGAGTATGGTCTTACAAGCATGTCCCAACGGATTCGTGGTTGTTTCCCGCCCCACACCAGTCGAATCAATTCTGAGCGGAGGGAAGAGAAAAAGTGGCGTCCTGGGTCATAGGGTATGTTAAGGAACAGGTATAGAAATTTGAGAAGTATAAGCATCTTAATGAGGGAGATACGTCCAGCCATAGTCAGAGGCAGGGCAATCCAGCGGTTAATGCATCCTATCACATGGGTCATCGCGCAGCCATAGTTCAATATCATCAGTGTGTCTCTATCCGCCGAGATTCGAATCCCTAAGTATTTAGCCTTATCCTCACACCATATGATGGGGAAATCTGTATCAAAGGCGGTGGTTGACGCAGTTAACGGGAATATCTGGGATTTAGCCCAGTTGATATGTATTCCCGACTGTCCGCCAAATTTGACAAATTCGCGCAGCAATGTATTGAGATTGCGTTGTGGGTCTTTAATGTAGAGGGTAACGTCGTCGGCGTAGAGAGAAATAAGTATGGGACGTAAGTAACAGCGGAGGCCAACATGTTGGTAGTGTTGTCTGATCTTAGCCGCCAAAGGCTCCATAACCAGGGCAAAGAGCAGAGGCGACAAAGGACATCCCTGCTGAGTACCTCTGGAGAGGGGGATCGGGGCCGAGGTATGCCCATTTATCAATACCCGTGCCGCTGGTGCGGTGTACAAAAGCCTGACCCAGGAGTCCCATGTTTTGTAAAATCGTAAAGAGGTAGTCCCATTCCACAGAGTCAAAGGCTCTGGAGGCGTCTAAAAACACCGCAACCAGCGCCAACTGCGGATCCACAGTCTGTAGTATAGAAAACAATGTCCTCAGATTATGGGAGGTATCCCTTCCAGGGATAAAGCCCGCCTGATCCGGGAGAACAAGGTCGCCCATCAGTAGGCTGAGTCTATTTGCCAAGAGTTTCGCTAGGATTTTCGTGTCCTAATTGATAAGTGAGAGTGGTCTATATCAGAGCCATCCAGTGCCAGGAGGACATACAGCGGAGAGTTGTTGCATGCGTCGTCCTGTGTCTCCCACTCCAGAGATCACAAAGAGGTCCCAGAAGCTGAGTCCTTTTGTGGCGAACATCTCGAATTGGCTTTCAGAAAGTCTTCCGCCTGCTGCGGATTTGTGCAGAAGATGTGTCTGCCATTGTGCGTGATCCGAAGGCGTGCCGGATACAGGAGGGCATATGCAAATTGGGCCTTGCGGAGTTTCTGCTTTACGACAAGGAACTTTCGGCATGCCTCCTGCACCACGAGGGTGAAGTCCGGATAGATAGTGAAGTTGTTTCCATCAAATTGCAGGGATTTCATCTCGCGGGCTTTTTGTAATGCAGCATCCCGGTCCCGGTAATTTAGGAGGCGCGCAATGATGGGCCTCGGTGTGTCACCCGGAGGAGGCCTGGGACCCAGGGATCGATGCGCACGTTCCACCACTAAGTGAGAAGAAAAGGACTCCACACCGAAGGTTTCCCTGAGGAGACGCTCTACGTAGATCTCCATGCGTCCCGTGGCGGTGCTTTCAGGGATACCAATTATGCGGATATTATTGCGGCGGCTTCTGGCTTCAATGTCTTCGTTCTTGGCCGCAATAAGTTTTAGCAATTTATCCATCTGCGCAACCTGAGGTTTGTATTTGAGAAGTAGTGTCCTCATTATCAGAGATGCGGCGTTCGGCCTCCATTATTTGCCCATCGTGCTTGTCAACTTTTTGTACCAAAAAATCAAGCCTGGTGTTCATTGTGTCCATTTTCCCTGAGAGGTCAGCGAGGCGATGCTGAACGGCGAGCAGGAGATTCTTAACCTCAGTATCAGTGGATTGAGAGGCCGTTGGTGCTGGATCCATGTTTGTGTGCTCGGGATCTGCAGAGGCAGACCGCGTCGTTGTTTTTTTTGCATCAAAATTCAATCGGGGCTGGCGGCCATCCAGCTTCCCCATTGCCTCCCTGGGCGTGCCGCAACACCCTCACAGTGTAGGTGCAACCCGTTCCGTGGTCCCAGAGCGTGTGTGAGTCCGTTGCCCGGAATCTGCCAGTATAGTGACAACCAGTGCCCGCAACTGTGAAATGGGGATGAGGCAGCGCGGGGGAGACCAGTGTGGCCGCACTCTCGTCCCTCCAAGATCCAGGCGCAACCTTCCAGGCAACTGGGCCGAGTGTGTGCGCGGCTTCCGACCAGCGCGCCTCTCGCCGAGATGCCGCAGCGTCAGCAGGCACCACAGGTTGATACCCTAAGATGAAGGTTAGTGTGAGTGGGGTCGCGTCCCTAGTCCATATATGTGGAGACCTCTGCGCCGCCCTCAAGGCGCCGAGGATGCAGTCGAGCCGGTATCATACTCCAGCCACCTACCTCGAGTCGTGCGTTAGTTGCCAGCCTACACGTAGAAACGGATGGGGATTGCCTCGGTAGCCTCGAGCGCCCAGCTGGATGGGCAGGAAAGCAGTCCCACGTGCAGTCAATCCCAGTCAGAGAACCATAGGCCTTGCCGTGGGGTCTCGGTTCCCATCCCCTCCGTGGAATGTTGCATGGGGTGACAGCAACGATGGAGTCACACAGCGCCCACTCTTTCCAGCCAAGCGTCAGTGTCAGCGCACAGGGACGAGACGTGCGTGCAGAGTCGATATACAGTGGCACCCCACAGCGCTAGATAGGGCCCCCAGATGCAGCAGACCGGTAAATATGATTTGGCGGCGATATCTGTCATCCACTTCACACCATCGCTCAGCACCGCGCCAGTCTCAGGAGAAGTCATGCAGCGGGTTCGGGCGTAATGATCACCCGTCAATCGATACTCTCCAGTATCCTGTCCCCAGAGGCCTTCCCCAAGTGGGCTGCCAAGGGACCACCATACGATCGGGAGAGTTCCGCAACCGGCAATTATTCCAGGCAAAGCACAGTAAGCAGTGCGGTAGCAGCCGTCTGTGCACCGCGGGAGGCCAAGCATCGCATGAGTCACTCACCCTGCCGCCGATAAAGGCCGCCTGAGATGGCGCCTCGCAGGCCACGTTCAGCAATGAGCAGCCAGCGGAGCGCCCATAACCCCGCAGCGCCACCAGTCAGTGTCGCCTCAGCCAGAGGGACCCACAACGCAGCGGCAGATCGGGAGACCCCAGACGGATCAGCAGCACGCCATAAAGTGGTCTCGTTTCGGGAAGGGCCCGCCGCCTCGTGTGCAGCACCGGGGTCGATTAGGTCAGCGCTGCCGGACAGGCCTCCAGGCAGCGAAGCGGCGAAGTCGCGTTGGGGCAGACCGTCTCCACAGTTCACCTCCAGGTGCGTCGATCCGCCTAATTCTTTCACCGGAGCCGCCGGGATATATTACCGGGTGTTAGGCAGTGTTCATTTGGGCGTTGAGTCAGCTGTTAGTAGGATAAATGTCGGATTTTTCCGCCAAGCGTCCAGAGCCTCACTGGTGTGCGGCCATCTTGGATGTGCGCCACCTAGCGCCCCCATTGAATACTGTTAATGGTTATAACTTTAAAAGAATGCATGCTGCTTAGGGTACACAATAGAAATTTCTGTTGCAAGCTAAAGCATGCAGCAAATTCCCTCATATCAAATGTGCTAAATGGTGAGACTTGTTACACCCATGTTGACAGCTTGCCAGAGATTACAAACATTCAGCATAAAACAGTGTGCTCCTTGTGCTTTCATGTGGGAATTTGCTGGACCCTGCACTCTTGCCGCACAAAATGTATTGACTAGGCCTGGGTGGAACCTGCAGAGTTTCAGTCCACGGAATTCTGCAAAGTTACAAAAAAACTCAGCTAGATTCAATGAAATTCCGTGAATGGGCGGAAATAGGCACATCGTGCTGCCGCACTGTGATTTAGCATTGGCAGCTCATTCCATGCTGAAAAATCAGCACAAACGGCACAACGCGGTGCACCAGAGGTCACAGCTTTGCGATTTAATTTTGCTGCTGCTCAAGTAGATTTTCTACTTGAGCGGCAGCATTCTGACCGTGAACGATAGCGACCATGTGCAACTGCCCGCTTAGGAGAAATCTTGTCTAGTGCCCTCCTAGCGACCAAAAGTCACGCTAGGAGATGCCAAATCTCCCTTGCGAACTTGCTGTTTTCGAGCAGCGCATGAGAAAAAACTCAGCCGGTTGGTGGACTTTGGCCGGAACTCCGCGTTACAAGCAAAACACGGAGTGGCCAAAATTCCGTCATTTCCACCTGCGGAGCCAATTCATCACCCACCCCTAGTACTGAACGGGCATTTCAGCGCTCATGGTCTCCCAGAGGAGTATTCTGAGTTGGGCGAGAACATTTGAGGCAGGACTAAGAACTTCAATCCTGGGCAAAGGATGTCAAACATGGGCTTCTTATTTGTGTACCAAACTGATGCCATAAGTTTCAGGAAAGTGGCTAGACGGGTCTTATAAACTGCCCTTTCCAAGATGGTAGTCTGTCCAGCAAATTCTATCTGAGGTTTCCAATCCAAGATGAAGGAGAGTCTTTTCATCTGAAGTCAGTCCCTGTTTGAATCATATATAAGAGGGCACTTACAAGTGATGGAGGCAATGCAATGCATTTTTTCCCTTATTTTTCCTCACATTCTATACAATTTTGTGCTATTTTTCTCCTGATCTTTTGCTTCTTGCAGTTGTAACTTCTACTGGATCTACTTCTGCATATTCATACATGGCCCCTTCCTCTTTTCTGATTTCAGGAGAGACTCGGAACCTTGCTATTAAGTACTCTATTTATCTTCATGTTTTTTTTTGTTGAAATATCTCTTTATTGGCATTTTTGCATGGAAACATGTACATAAATGTAAGGGCATCATGGGGCTAGACAACACCTAGTTCAGTCAATTCTCGAAATATGAAAACTTTTCCAGGATGTTACCCATTGAGCCAACTGTTGTCCCCAATAATGTTAACATCAAAACTCAGCTCATTACCCTTATTTCATATTAGCCTCAGCGGAGTTGCAGTTGTCGCCAAATGATAGACATCATAATAAAGTACAAGAATCAGTTATGCAACTTTTAAAATAGCAAACAACTCAACGAACACAGCATCCTGGGGTCAAAATATATGGTAAGTGTTCAGGTTCCGCAGCTATGTGGCATCTACGACTCTCTGTTGTTTGAGAGTTTCTAGGACTATTATGAGGTTAAGAGGGAGACTCACTAATACTGACTTGACTTTTCCACCTCACGTGTCGGGACCTGAAGATGTAGTTCTGGGGTTCTCCCCTGTCTGTTCCTCATTCTGGTTGTTTCTAGAGGGGCTCTCCATACTATCTGCCTTCCTGCCATCCCATGCTTGCAACACCTCTGACCACAATCCTACTATTGGACGTCGCCGTATCCCCTGGGCGTTCTTCCCTCATCAAAGCTCTTTCATCTGACCTGGCACAAGTGTCCACGTCTCATTCCCAGGCCACCACCTTGAGCCTCACACTCGTCCGCTAGTGGAGGGCAATAAGTCTTCGTGCCAGAACTAGAGCCAGGCCCACAAATTTAGTGCCCACCTTCCTAGCTTTAGGTCTGGGAAATAATCCCAGAAGGCAGCCCTCTGCCATAAAGAGCAATGAACGCGACAGTACCTCATTGAGCACCGCTACAATCATAAGCCAGTAGTCGCTTAGGTTTCGACAATCCCATACCATATGCATGAACCTCGTGTCCGGTGTTCCACATCTCGGGCACTGATGTTCTACGTTCCCATACATAATACTGAGTCTATGTGGGGTGAGATATGTCATGTGCAGCAAACTGAACTTTGTAAATGTAAAGTTAGTATTCCTAGAGGCTTTCTTCAGGCTGCCCATGGCTTTACCCCACTCCACTTCAGTCATTTCCCTGCCCAATAAAGCTCCTCAACTCTCCCTTGGGTGGTGTTGGGGTTGTATAGCCAACTCCATTAGTGCCCTGTAGAGCCATTTGACTAGGTGACATGCTGACCCCAACATCACCATTGCCTGCAGGATCGCATTTGTTTCCGGTTCTTGACCGCCCCCATGGCACAAAGCACCGAAAGTCCCCATCAATGCGGGATAGTGTAGGAACTGACCAGGGGGGAGGTTGTGGTGCACAAGGAAGTCATCCAATGGGATTAACTCCCCATTTTGAAAGCAGTCTCGAACCGTTAGTATGCCTGCCGCCGTCCAGTCCTGTAGTTGACTTGTCGTGAATGGGTTGAGGGTATCGCCATGGAGGAGTCCCACCTGGGGGAGGTCTGGTGCATAAAGCGAAAACCTCGCCGTGCGTCGGAAGCACCTGTACCAACATTTCAAAGCTACCTGCAAAAGAGCCCTAGGTGCAGGAATTGTAACCTTAGGATTCAAATTTTTTGCCAGTAGCAGCCCCTGTGCGCCTGCCAGCGCCATGGTGCCTATCGTCTCCAGACCCCTCCCGTCCAATCATTGAGCCAGCCATTAAAGTTGGGACGCCAAGTAATATAATTCGAAATCTGGAGCACCTAGACTGCCCATCTCTGGAGCCCTCCGTAGGAGCATCAGGGAGACTCTGTGTAGCCTCCCATCCCAGATCAAGTCCCTCAGCATCGTGTCTAGGTCTCTGAACCACCTCCGTGGGACCACCACTGCTATTTATCTTCATGTTTAAGAACGTTTTTTAACTTTTTGTTTGTTCCTCCAAACTGGGAACTCTCTTAAGGAGGCACTTGTAAACTTTCATGTGTACTTTTAAGTGCAGGGTGGCACCATGGCTACTGGGAGGAGTTGCCCTTTTCTCAGGCAATTAGGAAGGAGACTCAACACACCTTCTCAGCCTCCAGTTCTTAACCAGACTATTTTGAAGGCTAGGGTTTGCTTTAAGTGCAAAAAGGTGGTGTGCCAAATTACATTACAAAACTGAAGTTTTAAGAGCCTTATATGCTCTAATTTTTGGGTATGAAGTTTGCCTTTTGTGCTTAAAATTACAAAACCTGTTAGCAAGATAATTATTGGAACTGGAGATAAGAATGGAAATAAATATGTACTACTCCTTTCTTTTTGTCGGGAATTTAAACCTACTGAGTAAAAATATTGAATGCTTAGGGGCACATTACGATGGCGGGCGGAAGCACAACCGCCGTGCTGGCGGATGCAAAAACCACCAGTTACCGCCGGCACGCAGCAGTCCACACGCCCGCCCAATTACGATGCGAAAAGTAGGCCAAACACCGCCGGCAAGCCAGCAACACCGTCCGCCATCAAAGTGCGCCCGTACACGTAGCGGCGCAGCTCAACTGACACACACCGTCCGACGAAACACGTCCCGCCCGGCGCATAAATTACGATGCCGCAAACAAACGGCTCCCACGGCCAAGAGATACCGTACGACAAACCGAAGCGGTAACACGGACGCCGAGCACGGACAACGAAGAAGCGGCTCCCCGAGCATGAATCCAGCACTGCAGGCCCTCCCCATGCTCCTGCTGATGCACCACCAAGGACGCAACGTACCGCGGAGACGCAGGTAGGCACACACACAACAAGTGCACGCAAACAGCGCACACAGTGCAAGGGCGGAAAAAGCGGACAACCCCCACCAGCGCTTGTACACTACACATCCACCATTGCATCCACATATGACACACAGGCCAAATCGTAACATCGCGTAACACATGTGTACACACCACCTGGGACTAGGAACCAACAACCCCGTCACGGCCCCAAAGCGGCGATGACGCCGCCACACATGCGCACAACGCAGAGGCCAACCGCAGCGCCATGCATGCGTCGCACACAGACACAGGGACACAACCAAGCAGCACACACATCAGCCCCACCCGAACGCACATGACACGTGACAGGCCTGCCACAGACATGTCCCCAACGCCCAATTCACGGACAACACCCAACGCCACACAACCGACGCACACATGTCAGTGAAGACACGCAACAGCAGGACACACCCCAGTGTAACAAACATGGCGTAGCACACAGCGGCGGCAACACCAACTAGGAGAAGCAGGGCCCCTTCGGGAAGAGGAACGCCAGTACCACACTGAAACACCCATACCACCCTGCACATATGAACAAGACATATAAAACGGAACACCAAAGAGCCCGGGGACCGACAACAGGTGGCCCAAGAATAACATTCACACACAAGGCCCAACGCAGAGCGGAAAGGCAGCCTGCCGCCCACACAAGGGAGAGCAGACAGCACTGAATGACCTTCCATTCCAACTCCGAAACCACAGCCCTACGACAGAAGCCGGTGAATACAGCCATTGTCCAAGAATAGACCAACACAGGCATGCCGAGGAGACCGACCACAGGGCAGATAGCGCATATCACAGAAGCACACAACGGACGGGGAAGAAAGAAGAAAACACTCCCCCATGTCGGCCACATGCAAGTTAATTGGAAGGAGTCACACATCACTGACCTTGAACTGTCTGAGAAGCATGTGGGATGAGGGCCCGTGTCCTCCAAACAAGCCAACAGAACACAAGTCCTGTCTCCCTACGACTACACAGAGCTCACAGCAACCTCGGAGCGTGCACATTGCAGACTGCACACACAGCCGGAGCACGCCACCACAACGCACCGCTGCGAAATGGCAACCGCAACACACCTACCCAACTACGCCGAACAGCTCAAGCTGTACAAAACCAACCTGTTTCATATATTGGGATGCGATCTCCTGTCCCTGCTGAACGTAAGTTACCGACTGACTTACCGCATCACATTGTTCAGCTGCGTCATGCCCGTCTTCTACTGTCGGAGGTGTCCCTACCAGCATCCCGTGGAGATATGCCTCTCCAACCCGGCATGTCTGAAGGCGGACCTGCTACCACTACTCCTCCCTCTGGACGCACACGACAGGGCCTGCTCTGCCTATGGGGGCATGGCGTATGTGGCCAACATCGCACCCGCACTGAAATGGGACCACTGTGCCTCCACACGACGGATCATCGAGAACAGCTACATCGAATGTCACCCAGCATGCCCCATCATGGTCCTCCAAGGGACAACTTACGAACAACACCTTGACAGCCACCATCCGCTACATTGGCTGGCAAACATGTACACCACCAATGACATGGAAGCCCTGCTGGACGGCATCGCATACCTGACAACCTGTAAATTCATCGGACCACAACGCAGGTTCCCCGATTGACCTATGATGTCCAACCCCGCACCCATGCTTAGCTTCCGCACGGACTGGCCAGTCACCACCACAACAGCCATACCAAACGACCGGCAACTGTAACCACACCATCAACGACATCGCCATGACATCGGATATGACCGGGACATGCACACTGTTCCCCATCACATCCAGGAACACCGCATGCATCGTGGGAGGCAGTGGCATGTGCTCTGTGTATCGCACCCACATGGACGGAACTGCACGAACAACCAGGACACGACATGGATCCAGCGCACATGGACACACACACCGCTCAGTGGACATGAATAGGTCGCCTGGAGTCTGTGGGTGCTGCACCCCTCCACCCCCGCCCCGGGAATCCCATACCAGGACCTTTGCATGGACGACAAGTGCATACAACAACAACACGACCCCAGTGACTGTGACATGTCCAGTAACCACCACAGTGCAACAACAAGTGGCACGCCGCTGCATGCACGCAAGCACATGCCCTGATGTCATCTCACATGCACGCGTGCATGAGGAACAACCGCAGCAAACCTGTCACATGGAACTGAGATGGACTGTGCCCATGATGCCAAGCGGTCTGGTAGGCTACATGTATACCGTCTGTGTCAAAGTCCGCAGCTCCGCAGCTATACGTAAATGTACATTAGCACAGCCTTGGCCAAGCAGATGTCACTCTGAAGCCCACATCCCACATGCAACAGCCAATCACATGTAACCCCACACCCTATCCCATTTGCAATCATGCTCAGTATATCCTCAACATGTATTCCGCTGCCAGTAGTGTCCACTATACTGCATCACAGAGGACAGAAGACTCAATATAATGTTTGAAACCAAAACTGTCTCCGCTGACTCATTTCACAAGTACGAATGAGAGAGGATGAGAGTATGTGAAGTACACGGCAGTCGTGACATGACCATGTAGTCCACTGGTATTGGATGTCAACGCAAATGAGTAGCACAACTGTGGAAGACACACATGTGTCGTGTGAAGTCGTATGGACGTAGTGCTCAGGTGGGTGGGTGTGACGGGTAGATGCGCACATGCCAAGTTGGAGCACGGCGTGTTGGGAGGGGTCATGAACAGTACACCACCGCTTCCCTGGGCATTGTGAGAGGACACCTGTCGGGGGGAGTGAACACGTGTGTGCACAGCAGCCGGGCACACGTACAAAGCGGTACCAGGCGCACCTCAGCCCACCCTCTGTGGACAAGCTGGATCCTGTTGTGCGCCCGCCATGCCCCTTGACAAGGCACACACAGCCCCAGTCGACCAGGTGTAACCCCAACATAGTCAATCCGCACAGGCGATACAGGGCACGGGATGGCAGTGGAGCATGGTGTGTGAGAGGTCTCCTCGCGCTCCTCCTGGTCATATCATGCAGGCAATAGAACCTCAACGTCTAGCATGGCACAAGTCAAATGGAAGTGTAGGGGGGACGCACCACAGCACGAGCAGCACTGACGTCACGGGAGGTGGCTCGCACCATCCCATCCATTGCCCATCATACCAACCACGCCACATGCCATTGCGACTAAGTGCAAGCGCGTGCGCCACCACCCCCGAGCCCTCCCCAGAGAGGCCAAAGAGTGAATGTGTGGGCCATCAGCCACAGACGGACGCGGCCTGGCCGCAAGGGCAGCCACAGCCACTGGGTGTCGCAGGTGGCGGATCCGGAAGGCGAAGACTGTGATGCATAGTCCATGCAGGCCGGGTCTCCATTTGGGGCACCACGCAGGTGGACGGCGTCCCGCCACACATCATACCCTGAGACAGCCCACTCGTGCAACTGGACCCACACATACACTCCTTGCCCTCTCTGGTGCGAGCTTGGGGCTGCCTGTGCAAGCGCTAGCCTCGCAGGTGAGCATGCATATTGGGGGAGCGAGGGGAGGACATGAGGGCTGGGGCGAAGATGACTGTATCACTGTCAGTTAGTACAAGGGATGACCCAGATGTGGTAAGGAAGAGACGTGTCCCGTGTGTACTGCAACTAGTCGCCAATCCAACTACCCCCATGTCCGGAATGTAAGCCCGCACCTAGGCCCGCCCATCCGCCACATCGAACATACCACCAGCACGACAACCTTCCCATTCGAAACACTGACTGGGGGTGGCGACCAGTGAACAATCATGTGTAGCCTACCCACGCGTACATGTGGGCCCTCCATGATCCATGTCACCTGCGGCAAAGTCATGACATGCGCAATGAGGGAAGTGAGGAGAGCTGTCCGCCCCACGCGCAGAAGGTGCATCAGCTCCACAGACCCAGCAGCGAGTCCAGCAGGGGTCACATGTGCAGGGGCAGCTGTGCCTGGTGTGAAGGCACATGCATATAGACAGCACATCGACCAATGTGTAGTCTGCCCACATCTACAGTCCATCATCATGCGGACATAGGAATTTAACACAGGGCAACACATCTTAGTTGGTGCACCCACCGTGACCAACAATGCGCAATCATCGACGTACCCGCCCTGTGCATGGCCCCCCACCCAACGGAGGCACATCCAGTGCCACCATCCCACACACACAAGCCTTCCACGGAACATGCTGTGTCCAATGGTCAGTACAGAGTCAGCGCCCATCTGGTGGATCCTGAACAGGAGACACATGCACACACATGCCAGCTCCCACTATGTACGTCTGCCACCTGGCACGTGCAATGTAACCTCTCACCTGTGACGTGTGACTGCAAGCACACAGCCGTCTTGGCATGGGGCTGTCAATGTGGACACCTGTCAATGTTTCGGGAGGTGTGATCCGTACAGTGCTGTACATAGGGTGCAGTGCTGACACCTACTACTGTCTCATATCCCCTCGTGCCACAGGTCCCACTTGTTTTGGCCGCTCAGCCTGTGCCCACATCGTCGTCGTCGTGTGCCATACTCATCCAGCCGCGGAAGCAGTTCCATGCTCAGCAGACATTCATGTTGCCGTGGCGTTGCCGCTTGACGGATATGCAGTCAGTCCCCATCAGCACGCCCCGCAGGTCATTTGGGGCCTAGATCCCCATGTGCATGCACATGGCAGTGGTTTGTATCACTAGCCATTGCCATTGTTGGGAGACCTGTGTAAGTGTATTGTGGCCGTGCCGTCCCAGCTTGACAGCTGGGCTGTGGCTCATGTGCTTGCTCAGTCATGTCAGTGATGTGTATGCGAAATTGCTATGTGTCGTGTTGCTTTGACATGTGTCCTCTGCCAATGTCCCTAGGCGGAGACCGAACATTGACCGCCCATACCAATTGCTGGCGGACATGGACGATACAGAGGTTATTAGGAAGTTTCGGCTGGACAGGCCAACCCTGCATCGACTGTGTGCCATGTTAGAACCCCATCTCCGTCCCCGCAGGGTGTATCCGACTGCTGTCACCCCCACGGCTAAGGTGATGGCCGCCATGCATTTCTTCGCCACTGGGTCATTCCAGCACACAGTGGGCATTGGAGGAGGGATGTCCCAGCCCATGTTCAGCAAGGTGCTGAGGGATGTACTGGCAGCCATGATGCTGTACCGAAACAGGTACATCCGCTTCCCCAGGGCTCGTGAATTGGCGGCAGTGAAGGGTGCATTCTATGCCCTTGGCAGAATCCCACACGTCGTTGGAGCCATTGACTGCACACATGTCGGCCTTGTTCCACCACAGGCCACTGAGCACCTGTACCGCAACAGGAAGCACACGCACTCCCTGAATGTGCAAGTGGTGTGCCTTGCGGACATGGTGATCACCCACGTGTGTGCAAAGTTCCCAGGCTCGGCCCATGACGCACACATAATGCGCAACAGCATCTTGCCACGACTGATGTCCAATATGCAACAGGATCGTGCCTGTATTGTCGGTGAGTATGTGGAGTGGTGTAGCGTGCTGGTTGTGCGATGCTGTCCCCTGTCCAGTTGGAATTGCAACGGTTCTCTGTGTCCCTCACACCCAGGTGACTCTGCGTACCCGAATGGGGCATGGCTGCTCAGTCCATTGAGGAATCCTCGCACCCCAGCAGACGATCGCTACAATGAGGCACATGGGAGGACCAGACGTGTGGTCGAGCGTACCTTTGGCCTCCTCAAGTCCAGGTTCAGGTGCCTGGACCGCACCGAGGGTGCGCTGGCGTACTCCCCACAGAAGGTGTGCCGGATAGTGGTGGCGTGCTGCATGCTGCACAATCTGGCCATTCGGAAGCAGATCCCCCTCATCGTGGATGACGGAGATCAACCAGGGCCCCAGCCCACAGACCAGGACAGCTCGAGTGAGGAGGACAGCGGAGAGGAGGAAGCTGGTAATGTGCGGCAGCAGCTCATCGCCCGCTACTTCACTTGACGGTGAGTGTCCATGTACGACGGCTGATGTGGCTGTATCTGTGCAGGTGTGTGTGTGCTGTGTCAGGGTGGCCGTTTGTTCACTGCGTGCTGTGTGTCAACGCTCCATGGCCAGGGTAGTATGCCACTGTTGGTGGCTGTGGCATTGTGCCCTATTGCTCTGTGCGATGTGTGTACATTGCTTGTAGTTGTTGACATGTACTGTGTGATGGGTGTGTGACACACTCATTGAATGTGCTCCTGTTCTGTCTCCCACCCCTAGGTCCCTACAGGCCCTCCAGATTCCATTGCCATGCCACGCATCAGGTGCCTTTCCGCCCAAGGTGGCCGTTGTATTCCTTACAAATAAAACACAGGGCACAAACAGCAGTTAGTGTAAGAGGTGCATTTATTTCAAACTGTGACATGTGATTGTGTGTAAGGTGATGACAAAAGTGGTGCGTGCAGTGACAATGAGCTGTCGGTCATGGCTGCGTGATGCTCAGGGTGTACCCACTGGTTCTATGTCCATAGTCCAACACACACATGCCATCCAGATGGCTGTGTGGAGTGGGATCGTAGTCCAAGTCAATGCAGTGGCTGGTCAAGGAAGGCTGGCGGAAGGCTGGCTGGCTGCCTCACTTGCGTTTGGAGCGTGCGAAGTCCTCCCGGGAGATCTGTTTCCACCTCGGACGGCCCCTTCCACGTTTGCGAGGGGGTGCCTGCTTGCGACATGCTGGTGGTTGAGGTGTGCTCACTGGCTGTGGACGCAGGGGAACTGGACACTGCTGCTCGACCCTGCGCCCCGGCAGGTGGTGGCGGAGGGGAGCTGCTGTCCCTGGCTGTGACCTCACCGCCACCACCAGCTGGCCCATGAGGTCCACGAGTTGGCCCATACGGGCGTCCATGGACCTCAGCACCCCCAGCACCTCCCGCGTGTCTGAAGCAGACCTGACCCATTGTCCTTGGGCCTCGTCATAGGCCCCAAGGACTCTGGCCATTTGAGGCAGGGCATGGCTCCCAGGGGAGGCTGGCGTTTCCCTGACCCTGCTCCTCCTACCAGTCCTGCTGCCACCGGCCTGCCCACTAGCCACATTGCTCACCACGGTCCTCGCTGTGGCTCCCAGGGTGGATCCAGTCGGCCGGGCCACCACCTGCGCTGGGGCTGGTGCCAGCGAAGACGTGGTGGTGGTGGCGGCAGTGGTGGTCGGTGCGGCGATGGTGGCGGTTGCGGCAGTGGCCGCAATGACCGTGGGTGTGGCCGCAACGACAGTGGCAGCAGGGGGCTGGGAATGTTCAGCAGCCCTGGATGATGGGTTGGTGGGTAGGAGGGGTCCTGGGGAGCGGCTGGGCCCTGCCACACCAGATGGGCCTGCTTGGTGGTCCGTGTCCGAAGAGGAGGACAGATCCTCCAGATCCGTGTGTCCTCGTTGGGGGCTTGTAGGCTGGCTGTGCTGGCTGCTGGCTCCATCCCCAGCATCCAGCAGTTCGTCACCTGTGGAGAGAATGAGATTTGTTATTGTGTTGCACCTGGCGAAGTATGTATTTGTCGTCTGACATTAACAGTTCGTGCAATCTCGTACATGGGTTTCCCGGAGCGTGTGTGTGGCTGTAGCATTTGTAGTTGTGTGTGCTTGGCAATGGGACTGTGTGCTGTGCACATGTGGCATGGAACGGATTGGCCATGCCGATGGGTGTGTTGCTGTGCCCCTACTTATTGTGACTCTGGTGTATGCGGGCTCCTGGCCCATCCTGGGTCTGGTTTGTACTTTGCTTTTGGTGTTCAGATGGGACGCTTAGGAACGCATATGGCAACATGGGGGCCATGCCCCAGATTCGCATTTGGGAGGGGATATGCTTTTGGGGTTCAAATGGAACGCTTAGGAACGCATATGGCAACATGGGGGCCATGCCCCAGATTCGCATTTGGGAGGGAATATGCTTTGGGGTTCAAATGGAGCGGCTTAGGAACGCATATGGCAACATGGGGGCCATGCCCCAGATTCGCATTTGGGAGGGAATATGCTTTTGGGGTACATGCTGTGAGCCATGGGTGCCGAACGTGACATGTGTTGTGGCAGCATGACAGTGCATGGTTTGAGGTGTGTGCATGCTTGACATGGCCTGCATATTTGCTGTCTGTTGTGATTACTGGACATGGCATTGGACGCATCGTTATGAGTGAGTGATGGTTGTGTGCCAGGCAACGTATTGCAGTTGTCCCATCTCCTTGGTGTGCGTGCTGCCCTGTGCCATGTGCATCACTGCAGTGCTCGGGGAGGTGTGGCCCATGTTGTGTGTTGTTGCTCACAGTGTGTCGTGCGCTTCATTGACTTCTGGCACATGGTTGGTCATGGGCATGTATCTTAGCGTGACTGCTGTATGTGTGGCAGCTGTGCGGATGACATGCCTTTCATGAGACTGGGGCTGACGGATGGGATGGATGGTATGTTGTATGTGCATGGTGTGTCTGTGTGTTTGATGGGTTCAGTGGTGTTCGTGTGCATTTATGTTGTTCCGCTCTGTTGCGTCTAGTGTTGTTTGTCTTACATAGGCGTAGTTGTGGGGTGTGTGGTTGACAGGCAGTAGGGGCTACATGGACAGGACTTCAATGGTGTTTCGGTTGTGTGTGATGAGTTGCACAGTGGCTGCCGTGTGGTACTATATTCAGTGTGGCTTGTGCATGCAGACGTGGCTCCTTGGGTGTTGCTATGTCTGTGATGGGTCATGTGGGGTGTGAGTCTGTTGTTCATGTCCATGTGCATATTGTTCACTTGTTCGTGACGGTGGGCGGTGCTGCGTGTTCGTCTGCTACGTGACATGTCCCATGTGTTGGTCGTGTTATGGTCCTCATGCCTCCAGTAATCCAGCCCTGTCCAGTTTCCCACCTGCAAGTTGTTCGTGCGTGCACTGTACTGGATGCCACATGGCTCTAAGCGGGGGTGCTCCATGTTGCAGGTCTGTGGGGGTGGGGGGTGTTGTGGGTCGTGGGGGTGGCTGGACACCCACTGACACCAATTGCTGTGGACCGTGATGTCTGCCTTTCGGCTGTCGTTGTGCACTGCGGTGGCTGACACGTGGCTGTGGGGTGTGGGGGATGCTCCTCCTTGCTGTGCTGTGGGACTAGGGGCCTGGTGTGTGTTGTACTTGGGCTGTCCACCGTCCCACCCACTGCACTTTGTGTTCCTGCCACTTACCTGTTACTTGTCGGTTAGTGCAGCTGTGGCGGACACATGGGTGTGGTGGGTGCTCGTTGTGGCGCTTCTGGCATATTTGGGGACCTGTTGGTGGTTACGTGGCTGGCTGAGTGTACACATGTCCCCACGTATCTTACAGTTGTTCGGTTTGGGCTGTGTGTGGTGGTGTCTGTTGCATGTGTGTGTGATGTGTTGTGTATTGTGTGCTGGACATGGGGGTGTTTGTCCCTGGGAGCTGTGGCATGGTGGTAGTGCATGTGAGTACATAGCGGTGTGCTGGTATACATTAGTTTGTACTTACCAGCCTCCACTCCCCTGCTAATCCGGCGAGGATCTCCGGATGTATTATGACTCGCACCTTCTCCTCCCACGCTTTGAAGGTCTTGAAGAGCGCGGGATTCCCTCCGCCAGTGACGGCAGCCAGCTCTCTGTTTTTGCCCTCCTTCTTCTTGACCAGGCTCTTGACGTCATTCCAACGTTTGTTTATTTCTCCTCTGTTCCTGGGCAGGGTCCCGACTGCAATGACCTGGTCTACGATCCGGTTCCACATTCTGTTTCTGGTGGCTAGTGGTGTGTGCTGGACCATGTTCCCATAGATTTGTGGGTACACCTTGATGATCTCGTCGACCATGACCGTCAGCTCAATGGGCGTGAACTTGGGCATTCTTTGTGGTGCCATGGTGTTTGTGGTGCTGGTGCGGTGTGTGTTGTGTAATGTGCAGGGGGTTTGTGGTGCAGGTGTTTGGTGGTGGTGGTGGTGGTGGTTGTGATGTGTGCGTTTCTGTGGTGTGCTGCTGTCCTTGCTGTGTCACTGTGTCCTCTCCTCTCCTCTCTGGTTTGCAATGTTGCAAGGGGTTGTGGTCTGTGGGAGTGCTGCTTTTGTACTTACCTATGTGGGTGTGTCCTCATGGTCTGTTGTTTTCAGGTGTGTTGTGTCTGGGGTTCTGGCCTTTGTAGTTTTTGTTTGTCCGAGGGGTGTTTTCGGGATGTGTACTGTGCTTGTGTATTTGTGCGTGCCTTGCTGTGTGGACTTGTTGGCCATGTTGTGTGCTATTGGTTTTGTGAGCGGATGGTTTCTGTGCAGGTACGTGGGCGCCATGGCTTCTGCCGTGTCGATTCTCATCGGCGTTGTTTGCGCTGGCGGGCGGTATATTTGTAGTTCTCACGCGCTCATGGCGGTGCGATCGTAATTTCACGTGCGGTGTGTCGGCCGTGAGGGCGGGCGGTTTTGTGTTGTCGTGCGTGTTTCCGTCCGTGGCGGGCGGTTTGACTCCGACTCGGACGATGGCGGGCGGTATTTTGTGTGATTTTTCGCCGATGGCGGTTTTCGGTTTGTGTAATCGTAATGGCGTGGTCGGTGTTCAGACGGTGTGTGCGGGCGGATTTTTGCCGCTTCCATGCCTGGCGGATTTTTTTACGCCGGGTATC